>PISX010006156.1:0-100325 GCA_004024625.1 Mellivora capensis
AAAGGCCTCCTCCAATAACCCTCCTGGGCCCCTGGAGTTTTGAGATGTTGATTTTTTCCTTAAATAAATGTCCCTTATATTCTTGACACTCGGAATAGAAGGCAGTTTCTCCACCCGGATTCCCCTGGGAAGAATTAAGTCCGAGTGGCCAGCCTGAGGCATTCCTAGCATATAATAAATTAACTTCCTTATATCTAGATGGTCTGAGTTATGTCCCGTTCTGTCCGGCGGCTCACCTTCTGGGTTCTGTGCCCCTCGCAGACACGCGGTCCCGGCGGAGGGTGGGGTGATGACAGGGCCGTCCCAGGACTTCAGCTGAGCAAAGCCGTGTCTCCATGTGTTGGTATCACCGCATCTCCTCGTGTGGGAGGCTGAAACCAGTGCTCTGTCTGGCCTCCGTCCTCCCTCCCCCAAGGCTTCCCACGCCCCCGGGCCCGTCCCCTGCCCTGCCTCCCCCCTCTGCCCCGCCCACGAAAAGCTCACTGCAAAATGGACAGTGTGGCCGGAGTGTTTGTAGGACAGGCGGCCCAGTGGAGATAAAGCCTTCCTGACGGCTCTGCTTCTCCAGACCTGGTCTCTAACTCTGTCTTCTTCCGGACTGCCCTGGGGGTCCTGGGGCAAGCATTGTGGGCCCGTTCTTCCCCACTGCCCACTCGAAAGGCACCTGCCTGTTTTCCTTTAGCTACCTCTTCAGCTTGTCTCATGGTTCTTTAAAACTCCTTTATGGGTAAGGTTAGGATTGATTCCAAGAATAATACCATTTATTTCTGCCACGTCTCGGGCAGTCTGAGGCTCTAACTCGAGGGTCAAAGGGCTTCGTGTCCCACGAGCTCTCTCCTTTGCCCATTGAAAATCACTGAATTTTCTTGATAGTTTAATGAAAAGGGAAACACTAATAGATCCTTTGGCCCTGGGCAGTATCGGAGGAGGGATGGCGATGCCGTGGGTCTCATAGGTGGGGGCCTCATTTATAGCTATGTGATCATATTCACAGCTGCCCCTCGCCCCTGCCACGCCCCTCCCTACCCCGGTACCAGGGAAGGGTCTCTACATCTCTGGTGGGGGCTGGCCGGCCAGATGTGGACCGCATTCAGAGGAAGACACTGGATGAGCTTTTTATCAGGGATGATGGGTCAAGTTCAGATAACTTAACATTTTCCTAAACAAAAATGAATGCCAAGCAGGAGAATCCTCTGGGACCGGTGGGCTCAGACCGCCTACCCACACAGGGTGTATCTCCCTGCATGGGAGGAATGCACCCTCGCACACAAACACACATGTGGGATGGAGGCTGTGTGAACCAGGAGCAGGAGCAGGTGGGAAGCAGACTGATTTTTGGCTTTCGTTTTTGTTCTTGTTTTGTCTATAAAGGGTCTTGAAAAACCATGTTGGAGGGTGACAGACCAAGATGCTGCCTAAACACGGTCTGGAAAGAAGGCCTAGATTTTTCCACCACACTTTCCTCTCTGTGCCACCTGCCTCTTCCCTCAGCAGGAGTGATTGGCATGGCTTCTAGAGCTAGGCAAATCGACGGATTCTGCCATTCACTTATCTTAGAAATGCCAGTGACTTACATAACCCCTTCTTATCTCATGTCCCTCTCTGTGAAAGGGACCCAGGAATGGGATCTGCCTTGCAGGTGAAGCGGAAAGAGGTAATCCAGATAAAGCCCTTAGCACAGGGATTCGCACTTAGAGCTCCTCAAGTTCTCGCCCTTGTGTTCACATCATTTCAAACGTGAGTGTCCTCAGAACTCTTCCTGACCTGGTCACTGGTGTGCTGACACTCCTCCTCCCCCACTGGTCCCCATAGGTCAGAATCCCATGGAGAGAAGGGAGGGGAGCTACTTGCCCTTTTTGCCCAAATCTGCTTCCTCTCTCCATCTTACCTCCGAGTCTCCGGGTCAACGCAACACGTGACTTTCTTTCCTAGCGCTGCAGTATCCCACGCCATCCCAATACACCACCTCGTGTAGCAGCCTTACATTCTCTGTGTTGGCTCCACTCTCAGGAGGGGATCCTCATAAGTCAGGCTTTTCCAGAAGCCCAGTGAGAGGGTCAGGTCACCAGGAAATATCGCCCACATCAAGGCTCCATGCCAGGGACCCTGCTCTTTTCTCTTTCCTTTTCTTTCTTCTTCTTCTCCTTTTTTTTTTTTTTTAAAAGATTTTATTTATTTATTTTAGAGAGAGAGAGTGAGTGGGGGAGGGGCAGAGGGAGAGGAAGAGAGAGAATCTTGAGCAGACGCCATGCTGACTGCAGAGCCCAATGTGGGGCTTAATTGCACGACCCTGGGATCACGACCTGAGCCGAAATCGAGAGTCAGATGCTTAACCGACTGTGCCACCCAGGCACCCCTGGGGTTACTCTTCTAAGGAATGCAGCACAACAGAAGTGTCACAGAGTTGTTTGCCCTGGTGAAGTTTAGCTAAAGAGTGTGACCTCCTCTTGAAACTGACAGAGGCATCTCGATCCCTCTGCATGCCCCTGGAGTGGGGTCTGCAGGGTGGGCATGGGGACGTTTTTAGGTAAGTGTTTTTCTTGTTGTTCCTTAAAGAGCTTTAGAGCTTCTGGACATCATGCCATTACCCCCCTGCCCCGCCCCAGACCCCCAACCATCAGACCCATGCTCCTTTCCTCCTTCTCCACTGAACACCTCTGGAGGGAGAGCTGGGATAGGCATTGTACTTAGGCCAGAAGAAAAAGGCAAAAGTGGGTGGAAAGTGAGAAGAGCTGGTATGAGTATAAGATTTCATTTAGAAATTACTGAATGTAGAGAAAGAATGTAGGGTCTCAAGTCACTGTGATTCTAGGCAAATTCCTTATACCTGAAGGAGGTAATTGATGTGGTCCACTTGGAGATCACTAATGTAGATGGAATAAAGGAATCTGACCATTTGGCCCAGAACTGAATTGCAATTTTAGTCCTTGCTACAACTTAATCTGAGAAATTTTCAATGGCTCCCATCGATTAGGTTGAAACCCTTTGTATATTAAACTGTTTATTAAACTGTTTTCCTGTTCTCAATCTCTTAGGACTTGCCTTGCATATATCATTCCTCAAGCCACACTGGATTGTTGCTGATTTTCCAAACAGACCATGTTCCCAACCCCTCAGCCCACCCAGGACTCCATACTCTCCCTCATGCTGTTTTCCCTGCCTTACATACTGTCACCTACCTTCACTCCATGTTGAAACCTGATTTATTTTCCTTAAACAGACTTTATTTTTTAGAGCTGTTTTAGGTTCAAAGCAAAACTGAGTGAAAAGCAGGGATTTTACGTATCTCCTCTGCCCTTTTCCCCCAGACAGCTCCCCCCACTTCAGCCTTCCCAACCAGAGCAGGACATTTGTGCAACGGATGAAACTACATTGAAACATCATTATTGCCCGGAAGTCACAGTTACATTAAGGTTGACTCTTGGTGTTGTACATTCTATGGGCCATAATGACACATATCCGCCATTATAGTATCATGCAGAATAGTTGCACTGCCCTAAAACTGACTTATTTCTTGAGGTCAAAAACAAATCCTTCTTTCCTTAATTCAGCATTTATTCATTAAGGCTTGAATGAATGGTCACTGTGTTTTAGGCACAAGGGACACAAAACTGAGTGAGACCCAGGCTTTGAGCCTGAGATGTAACAAACAGTACAACAGGAGGACAGAGACATAAATGGATAACCGTGGCATGGTGTGTCTCGGAGAACATTGGTTGGAACATATATTCCTCCAGCAAATTCCAAGTATTTGCACCTTTCTGCACACACTACAACTTCCAGTGCATAATTTTATCTGTCTTAGGGACCTTGTGATGTCTCTGGTCAATGGCCAGAATCAGTTCCTGGGTTGATCTCCCAATGGAATTTTTTTCTAAAAAGTTAAAAAGTGTTGGACCCCCTTGACCGCTAAATTCTGTACCTTCTGAAATGAGACATTAGTCTGGGGACTTGGGGATCCCACCCACAAGCCTGCAGCTCTGCGGGGGCACCTGCATTAAGGTCCAGCACCGCCTTGAGGCAATTCCTCCAAGTTAGGACCTAAGGAAACCACTGCAATTTACTGCCAGGAAGAGTTCCTGAGGGACATATGCGTATGCAATCAATATGTGGGCAAGTGGAAAATGAAGGTTCTTCATCAACATGAAATATTGCAGACGCACTTACCACGGACACCTTCTCTGAGGAGAGCTGGAAAAATTCTGATATTGCCAACAAGGCAAAGAGGGCCTGTTAGCTACTTTGCCTGAGGTTTAAATGAAGGTAGCTTCCGCCATCTTTAGGCTTGCCTCTCAGATCCCTGCATGAATCAGAGCTCCGACAGAGCAAATTCCCATAATTTCATTTCAGAGCGAGTCCCTGCCTTACTCAAGTCTCTTCTCAACTTGCTTAATTGCTGCCCCCTGGCAAAAGTGCCACAGCCTGCCACCACGTTACTCACACTTTATGAAATCAAAGTTAAATTGATGGCCTGTTAACACTCTTGGCTTGGTGTTGGCTGCAGAAAAAAAATCCACCTAAAAAAAGAAAAGAACCTATAGCCTGCCCAAAAAAATTATCTCCCCTACTAAATACCCAACTTACTGAAACATTGTGGCCTAAAGGGGAAATTCTGGTGAACTTATGTGAATGCTGTACTTTGAGAGTAATCACACCCGAGGCTGTAATTTTATGAAATTTCCCTACTTAACTTTCATCCATAAAGAGTCCTGGCAAAGGGCCTGGAATTTTGGACCCTGGTAACCAGCTTTAAATGGATTTGTTTCATTTACTGGGATTGATAGATTCTTCTGATAGCATTCCTCATTATAGACATTGTCCTCCCCGCCAGCTCCCTGGCCGTTTTTTTTTTTTTTTTTTTTTTTTTTTTACAATTCCATCATACGTTTATGGAGATCATAGAGCTGAGATCCCCCCACGTGGTAGGTGCTACCTATTGATCAGACTATCTAGGCTGGCATCTGCAAAAGAGTACTGGAATGTGCCCTAAAGGAAGGCAGTGCTTGTGAATGTGTTCAGCTAGTGTGCAGGTACCAAAAGGGACAGGACCCGGGAATTGTAGAGAAACCCTGGGCATGGCCTTTGCCTGCCAATCTGACTGCTCAGAAAGCAGAAGTCTGACCACTTCTTGGGTCAATATGAAATGGAGTGGAGGCTCATAGCAAGGATGACCACACCCCATTTGCTATGTGTAGGATTCCTTCTTACAGGAGGTGGACCCAGAACTGAACTGAAATTAAGGGATGATACTGTGGTGAGACAAGAGAAATTAAAAAAGGTTATTGAAATCTTATGAGAATGTGTGCAGACCAGACTGGAAAGAAGGGGAGAGGAAGGAGAAAGTGAGCTCAAGTGGACAGAGTAATCATAATAGTAGCTGACATTTGCATAATGTCTCAGGCACATCCCCAATTGCATCAGGCACATCCCTGATACATTTAATCCTCATGATAGCCCTACAAAGTATGTATTATTTGCATCCTCCTTTCTGGATGGGGAAACTGAGGTCAGAGGTGTTGAGTGACCTGCTTGAGGTTAGACAGGTGATAAGTGGCAAAGTTGGAATTCGAAACCAACCACAGGGTATACCACTGGAATGTGTATTCTTAGCTCCTTGGTCATCCACCTCTCAGAGACCGAAAAGGTGAGAGGTACAAAGCAGCTTGTAGAGAGGATGGGCAGACTGAATGTAGATGCCACACAAGACCAGTCTGAGAGGAGAGAAACAGCTGAACCATTCCAGTTGGCGGTACTGTAGGAATGAGCAAGGACAACAGAGCCTACGGAAGCAATGGTTTCTAAGGGAGCAAGTAGCAGTGAAGGGTAGGAGGGCATTCATCAGGAAGAACTGTGAGCAGAAAGAAGGAAGCACTTGTGGGGAAGGGTAATGTGGAAATGTATAAATGACCATAGTAGGGACTTTGGGCAAACAAAGAGAGGAAAGGGGAAGAATATGGATGGCTCAATGGGCCAAATGGAAGTGATTTGAATCTAAGCTTGATGTTTTCTAAGCTTCTGTAAGATTCAGAAGGAACATATCTCAGAGGGATGAGAATTTGTGTTTTTTAATTGCTTTTAAGTGTACATATAGAGGAGGGTAAGCTCCTAGGGAAAGAGAGTGCTTCCTGGACTTGTGTAGAGATCCCCTTGCTTGTACATTTGGGAGGGAAGTCTGAAGCTCACAGGACAAAAAGTACTTTCTGAGCCAGATTTCAGTTGTGCCAGAACTGAATCCCCTGGCTGTTGACTCCTGGCTGTCTGGTGTCTCAGGGTGAGGGAAGAGGAGTGTGAGACCTGTTGGATGCTTATTTTTAGCAGGGATCCTAGTGGGGTTTATTTGCTGGTGCTACTGGGCTCATATGGGGTTGCTAGCAGAATTCCTTATCCTCATGCGCCAGAAAAAAACACCTCCTACCTAGAGACACCAAGTGGACCATTGCAGTCTCAAACAACAACAGTGGCAGAAAGAGGAGCTACAGCTCACCAAAATAACATCACGGGGTCTTTGAACACTAAATTGTCATTGGAATCCCATCCCACAAAGTAGGCCAGGAACTGCACGCTACACTTAGAGAGGGCAACCTCTTGCTAAAATGAAATATTTAGATAGTACTGAGTGTCCTAACATAATAGCCAAAATGGTCAGGATACAGTTGAGTCGAAAATCAACCATCATAGTAAGAACCAAGAAATCACAACCTGAGTGGGAAAAGATAATCAACAGAGATTAGTTGAGTGGGGGGAAAATGACCTTTTTTTTTTTTTAAGAAACTCACTTCAGGGGCGCCTGGGTGGCTCAGTGGGTTAAGCCTCTGCCTTCAGCTCAGGTCATGATCTCAGGGTCCTGGGATCGAGCCCCGCATCGGGCTCTCTGCTCGGCAGGGAGCCTGCTTCCCCCTCTCTCTCTGCCTGCCTCTCCACCTACTTGTGATCTCTCTCTGTTAATAAATAAATAAAATCTTTACAAAAAAAAAAGGAAAAAAAAAGAAACTCACTTCAACTTCAGTGACAGGTAGGTCATAAGTAAAAGGTTGGAAAGACATATCTCAGGCAAACATTGACTTTAGAAAAAAAATTAAGCAAGTGTTACTATATTAATAACAGAGAAATTAGATTTCAGAGAAAAGTTACTGGAGACAAAAAGGAACAAAATGATAAAAAGGATCAATCCACTAGGAAGACATAGTGATTTGAAATGTATATGCCCCAAATAACATAATTCTCAGAATATATGAAGCAAAAATCGATGAAGCTGAAGGAGAATAGATAAATCATGATTATACTTGGGGACTTCATCACTGCCCTCTCAGAAATTGATAGATTTATGAGTCAGAAAATCAACAAGAATGTAGAAGACCAGAACACCTTAATCAAACAACAGAATGTCATTAACACATGTAGAGCACTCCATCCAACAATAGCAAAATACACATTTTTTGTAAGTGCCTATAGAATATTTACTAAGATAGTCCATAGCTGGGCCATAAAACAAACTTCAATACATTTAGAAGCATGAGATCATAGAGTTGTTCTCTGTTCATAATGGATTCAAGCTAGAAATCAGCATAAGAAAGACAACAGAAAAATCTGTAAATATGTGAAAATTAAACAATGCATTTCTACATAATTAATGGGCCAAGCAAGAAATCTCAAAGGACATAATAAATACAGAGAGTTAAATGAAAATGAGAATACAATAGCTTAAGTTTGTAGGATACAACTAAATGCAGAGAGGGATAAATTTACAACATTAAATATTCATGTTAGAAACGAAGAAGATCTCAAATCAATAATCTAAATTCTTACCTCAAGAAACTTGGAAAAGGCAAACCGAAATAAACCCAAATGAAACAGAAGGAAGGAAATAATGACAATAACAGCAGAAATGAATGTAATTCAAACCACCACCACAAAAAACAACTTTTTTGTTGCAGAATTCAATGAAATTAAATGTTTATTTTAAAAAAGGAATAACATTAACAAATCATTGGTAAGACTTACAAAATGAGAAGAGAGAAGGCAGACATCACTAATATCAGGAATGAAACAGGACTATCACTACAGATCCTGTAACCATTGAAAACACGACGGGGCTCTGAACAAACCTTCTACACTCATGGATCCAGCTGCTTAGAAAAACTCTCCACATCCTCAATAACCACATACCACCAAACCTCAATCGAGATAAAATAATCTGAACAGTTACCTAGCCATTAAAGAAATGCAACTTTTACTTAAAAAGTTCCTGGAAAAGAAACCTCCAGGTCCAGATGGTTTTCAAAGACTCTGGTAGAAGAATCAAGAAGAATCAGTGCCTGTTTCACACAATATCTTTCAAAAAATAGAAAAGGAGAGAATTTTTCTAACTTGTTTTGTGAGGCTAGTATTACTCTGATAATGAAACCAGACAAAGAAAGTACAAAAAATTAAAACTACAGACTAATAACTCTCATGGACGTAGGTGCAAAAATCCGCAAAAAAATACTAGTGAATCAAATCCAACCACATAGACAAAGATATCATACCATGACCAAGTGAGATTTATTCTATTTATGTAGGGCAGGTTCAACATTCCAAAACCCATGTCATGGAATGGCACTCAGCAATAAAAACAAACAAACAAACAAACAAACAACAACAACAACAACAAAACACCAAAAAACAATGAGCTCTGAACACACAACAACCTAATTGGATCTCCAGAGAATTATGTTGAGTGACAAATGACCATCCCACAAGCTTACATACATAGGATGCCATTTATGTAACAGTTAAAAGAACAACACTTTAAGTGGTGCCTGGGTGGCTCAGTGGGTTAAAGCCTCTGCCTTCGGCTCAGGTCATGATCCCAGGGTCCTGGGATCGAGCCCCGCATCCAGCTCTCTGCTCAGCAGGGAGACTGCTCCCCCCACCCCGCCTGCCTCTCTGCCTACTTGTGATCTCTCTCTGACAAATAAATATATAAAATCTTTAAAAAAAAAAAAGAACAATGTTTAGAAGTAGAGAACGGAAAAAAAAAAAAACGAAGTAGAGAACAGATTAGTGGCTGTCGTGAGTTAGGGATGTTGGTGATGGAGAGGAAGAAAGATGGGTATGATTGTTAATGGGCAGGAAGAGGGATCCTTGTGGGAACTGGACTATTCTGTATTTCACCTTGCGGATACACAAACCTACACATGATAAATTGCACAGAAGTAAACACAGACACACACACACACAACCCAAACCGTGGAAATCTCAATAAAAGCGGAGAATTGTGTTAATGTCAATCTCTTCATTGTGATATTACACTATGGTTTTATAAGAGGTTACAACTGGGGAAATGGGCAAATAATATGTGTGAATTGTCTCTATTATTTCTTACAACTGTACGTGAATCTACAATGGTTTCAAAAGAAAAAGGATCATTGAAATGATGAGTTGACCATATTTAAGTGAGTATCTTTTTTTCAAAACATTAAAAGAGCTCTGTATTTGGTCTTTGGCATTTCATCGCTCTGGTGGAGAGCCTCTGCCTTTCCTCCTTCTGCAACCAACTCCCTCCCACCAAATATCTCAGAGAGTTAACACAAAGGATAATATCTGACACAATTTTGTTGTTTAGAGTTCTGTGCCTTTCCTGAACTAACTGGTAAGTAATTACTCCCCCTCATCAATGTCTGCTGGGTCCAACAGTGTTTTGTGTTAAAGCAGAATGCAACAGTATCATTCCTTGTTTTGTTTTCTACAGCTAACTTACTAATTAAGGGATTTTTTTTTAGCATTTAGAAGAAAATTCTCTTTTTTTCTTTTGCTGATAGTAGTTATGATCTCACTTTAAACAAACTTGTTGTGTAAAAATGTGATTGTCCCTAAAAAGAAATTAGATGGTGAGAATTCACCTGCCAGGAGCATTCAGTAGTTCTCCTTATAAAGTAAATTGTGTAGTCAGATGCGATCAACCAAGTGCTCCTTACCTGTAAGCGGATCTTACTTGAAGTAGTGAAGTCTGCTTATAATGACAGAGGTTTCCTTCGGCTGTCCATCTGATTGCAATGATCTTATCTTCAGTGGAGCAGGGGTTTAAGGAAGCCCTAAAACAACCAGCAACAAATAGAGAAATGCTCTAACCCAGGGGTCTGCTAGCTTCTTCTGTCATTGGTATTATGGACCCTCTGGTCACCGGTGCAACCACTCACTCAATCTGTAAACAAATGGTGTGTCCAATCAAATGTGGTGGGTGGACACTGAATTTGGAATTTCACATGATTTTCATGTGTCATGAACTATTACTCTTTTTTTTTTAAATTTTCCTCCCACCATTTCAAACTGTACACAGGCCATGCAAGACCGGGTCGTGGGTGGGGGTGGGCCCCTGCTCCAGGCCATGAGATGGCAAAAAAAAAAAAAAAAAAAAAAAAAAAAAAAAAAAAAAAAAAAAAAAAAAAAAAGGAAAAAAAAGGAATTAAATTGGTTACAAATATCTCAGTGTGCATTTGGTAGCATGAGATCTACTTAGGTAGTTTTCAAAAAAACTAGAAGGAAACATTTCGTAGATGTGGAAAATATACACATTAAGAGAGATTTATATCCAACATATATCTGTTTTATATACATCATATATATGTGTGTGTGATCATATATATAACCACAGACACATGTCGACCAAATAGACCACAGTGGAAATTGTTTTCGTGTTCCTTGTCCATCAGTAAAGGGTTAACCTGTACCCTGGTAACTGCTCCTAAAATCCATACTCCTCACTGCTGCTGACACCAAGGAAATAGTCTACATTTATCTCCTAAGATGATAAAACTTGTGAAACGATGTTGCTGGAAATTTGAGTAAAAGTGCTTTCATCTGCAGATCTCTTTACGGTGCAGCTTGGAATGTGAGCTCTGGCCATGTTGGGGGCTGTCAGTCACAGCTGTCACTCCACCCTGGAGATGGGATCTGAGTCACGGAAATTTCAGATAATTGTCTTAGGAGCAATGCTACCTCATTACCTACATGAGGGGGGAATCTGTCCTGAAAAAGCCGTTTATTTCATTCTTTAGACTTTTGAGGAAAGTTTGGACATCATTGGAGTCTCTGAGATGACAGATACTCGTCTCCTTCAGTGATATGCCCAAGTTCCCCAAGACTTGTCAAAAAATCCAGGTGATTTTAACTTAAGAGGAAACCTCTGACATTCTTCAGAGTCTGTTAGCATTTTCCCATCCTTAGTTTTGAGAGGCTGTCTATCAGTGGTTCTGGAACTCTCTTTTACAGCAGGACGTAACTGCATTCCTTAGCTTAAGGCTTCGTAAGGAACCAGTGTGTCATTTTTGTACCAAATATAGCTGATAGAGATAAAAGCTTCTGATCAGTAGCTTTAGCTTCAGACATTTGCTTCTAAAGCTACTACTAAAACCATTTTTTAAAACAATCTTTGTCCCCAAAAGGGACATACTCCCTCATACTCTTTTCTGCACATCTGCAACAGACAAAAATTTTGTACAATACCTGTCAATGGGGAGAAAGCATGTGGTGCTTTTCCAAATTACATGAGCCTCACCTTCCCCCTGCAATTCTGATAAATTTCCCATCTCCAGTGTGTCCCCTTTGAGAGCCGTTTGCTTGAATGTAGAGACTGAAAGCACATCACTCAAGAGCCTTACGTCTCTGGAGCTGAGTTTCCTCACAACACTCCTATAATTTACTGTAGAATATTGACTCATTTTTTCTTCCTAACAAGTCACTAACTCATGTACAATTTGATACCAGGATGAAGAATGCCATAATTTCCTTCCACATGATTTCTCATTGACCATTGTCAACATAACAAATGTCCACCTGATGCAAAATCCTTATCCGGGGTCCAACTAACTCAAAACACAGTTGATTAATTTCTCCATACCCTGGAGAGGCAACTAGACCTGTTCCGTTCTCTTTCAGCAGAAATCTGGGAGATTCTTGGTGGGTTAGGTGGAGGGACCACAGTGTAGCTGGCTTTCTGGGGAACCACAGGTACTGGATTTCTTTCCTGACCATAGTCCACTCAACTTTGACCTCATTTCCACGTTATCCCAGGACATCAGCAACTTGTTCAGTGTTTAGGTAGGAGTACTGCCTCGCCATGGAAGGAGAAACAGACCTAAGGAAGATAAACTCTGATCCAAGCAAGAAGACTCAAGGTGGAAATCAAATGATCTGACCCCATGCATGGCTTCTCACTATACCTCCTTCAGGTGATCCCATATTAATCCAGCACCATGGACCAAACCATAGCAGAGCTATGCAGTGTGGTAAAACTATGATGCCTGGCTATCTCTTTAGGTACTCACTCATTCCCCGAGCTGCTAGATTGTTGGAGGCAGAGCTGCTTTGCCCATGGTCATGCCTTTTCCCAAAGGACGTTGTACATCCAATGGCTGCTTGATCAGGAGGATATAAAGAACTGGTCCATTGGCACAAAGGCAGACAACTCTGAAAGTCATCAAATTTCCCAAAGACTGGCTAATGCTTTGGTCATGATTATGCTGAGTGTAAACTACCTCTCCACAATTGTCCTTCCTTCACTTCCCCCATACCTGCCCAGATTAAGAACACTCCCCAATAAACTTCCTTTATGCAAATCTTCATTCAGAGTCTGGTTTCCCAAGGACCCCAATTTAAAACAAGAAGCTTATCTCTGGACAGAAATGTTTTCTCTTTAACAGTTCACTTTCAGGGTGCCTGGGTGGCTCAGTTGGTTAAGCATTTGCCTTCAGCTCAGGTCATGATCTTAGGGTCCTGGGATCGAGCCCAGTGTGGGGCTCCCCACTCAACAGGGAGCCTGTTCTCCCTTTCCTTTTGCCCCTACCCCTGCTCTTGCTATCTCTCTCTCAAATAGTCTTTAAAAAAAATTTTTTTTTAAAATACAAGTTTATTTTCTTTATTTATGCTGCCACTATTTACTGAGCTCCTATAATGTTCAATCCTGTATTAACTTCTGGGCAATTACAAGATAAATAAGCACTATGTTTTGCCTTCAGAGTGGTCATATTCTACTAATGAAGCATAAGATTTTTAAAATAATAATATGCATAATTATCAAACCATTCATAAGAAATTATGAGATCCCAGAAAAGCATTACTTAAACCCATCCTGGAGAAATGGAAAAGGGCAGGGAAAATTTCTGGAGAAAATGACATAAGATTATATAGTATTTTATTAGTTTAAAATTTTTTTGAGATATAGTTCACATGCCATAATACTAACACCTTTAAAATTAACAATTCAGTGGATTCACAATTTGTGTATCTATGACCACTGTCAGGCCCCCTGGGTGCCTCAGTCAGTTAAGTGGCTGCCTTTAGTTCTGGTCATGATCCTGGGGTTCTGGGATCGAGTCCTGCATTGGGCTCCCTGCTCAGCAGGGAGTCTGCTTCCCCCTCTCCCACTGCTACTTCCCTTGCTTGTGCTCTTTCGCTCTCTCTGTCAAATGAATAAATAGAATCTTAAAAAATGTATAACCACTATCTAATTTGAGAGCATTTTATCACCCCAAATAAAACACTGTACCCATTAGCAGTTACTCCCCATTTTTCCCTCCCACCAGCCCCTGCCAATCATCTTTTGCCTCTATGAATTTGCCTATTTTGAACATTTCCTAGAAATAAAATCATACCAAGTGTGGTCTTCTTTGGATTTCACTTAGTATAATGTTGTTGAATTTCATCTATGTTGTATCATGTATCAGTACTTCAGCCCTTTAAAAAAATGTGGTAAAATATGCATGACATGAGATCTACCATTTTAACTTTTTTTAAGTGTATGATTCAGCAGCATTAAGTACATTCATGGTCTTGTACAACCATCACCACTATCCATTTCCACAGTTTTGTTTTTTTTTAAATCATCTCATACAAAATACTATGTGCCCTTTACATACTAACTCCTCTTTCTCCCCTCTCCCCACCCTCCTTGTTTCTACCTTTGGGTTATCGCAAATAATGCTGCAGTGAAGATTGGTGTACAAGTCTCTGTTTGAGTCCCTACTTTCACTTCATTTGGGTAATACCTAGGAGCAGAATTGCTGGGTCATTATGGTAATGCAATGTTTGTCCCCGTGACGGTGTCCTACAGGTCCTTATGCCCTGTTTGCTTTTCTTCATTCTTTTGTTGTTGTTGTTCTTCAGACTGGATAATTTCAATTGTCCTGCTTTCAGGTTTGCTGAATCTTCCACATTTTCTCAAATTTTCTGCTGAAACTCTCCAGGGAATTTTTCATTCCAGTTATTGTAATTTTTGTCTCCGGAATTTCTATATGGTTCCTTTTTATAATTTCCATCTCTGTATTAATGTTCTCTGTTTGGTCAGATATCATTCTCATACTTTCCTTTAGTTTAATAGACATGGTCCCTTTAGTTTTTTGAACATATTTACAAGAGAAGATTTAAATCTTTTTAAAATTTTGTCTAATAATCTCAATGTCTAGGGTTCCTCAGAAGTATTCTATCGATTGCATTTTTACTTGTATATGGGTCATACTCTCTTGTTTTGCTGGATGTCATGTATTTTTGTTGTCAAAAAATGGAAAATTTATTTATTTATTTTTTTAAAGATTTTATTTATTTATTTGAGAGAGAGACAATGAGAGAGATCATGAGAGGGGAGAAGGTCAGAGGGAGCAGACTCCCCATGGAGCAGGGAGCCTGATGCGGGACTTGATCCCAGGACTCTGCAATCATGACCTGAGCTGAAGGCAGTTGCTTAACCAACGGAGCCACCCAGGCACCCAAACTGGAAAATTTAAATTAAAAAAAAAAAAAAAAAAAGGACAGCTCTGGAAACAAGATTCTCCCCATTCCTCAGAATTGTTGTTTTATTTTTGTCTGTTAGTGATTTTTCTGAACTAATTCAGGAAAGTCTGTATTTGTCATGTGCAGCCACTGAGGTCTCTACTCAGTTAGCTTAGTGGTCAGATAAATGGTTAGAGATTTCCTTAAACACATGAATTGTTAAGTCTTCCACTTTCTGCAGGGGAGTTCTCTGTGTATTGTGGAATCTGCTTTCAACACTCACCCAGGTGACTCAAAGCTCTGCCTTAGCCTTCACTTCCTGTTTGTAGAGTGACCCAACACTGCCATATGTGAGAGAATAGGACCTTGACAGGTCTTTTCTGGGCAGGCACACATCCCTAAACATGTGCATGGCCTTATTAGACTCTCAGGAATATGTTAGAGCTCTCAAAAACCCTATGGATAGCTCATTCCCCAGATTTATTTTTAAGCTTTCTTAACTTACTATTAGCTTACTGTTTACCCCAATAGTTACTCACTGCTTCAGGCAGCCAAGATATGAAAAATTGCTTCTGATGATTTTCAACAAATGCTCCCACCCCAGTTCCACTTTGGTATAAAACTCTTTGCATGTCAAATAATAATAATTATCTGGAAATGGAGCTTTAAGACCAAGATCTTTTCATAACTCTCCATTACTTTCAGGGTAAAATACCAAATCAATAATGGAGCATATAAAGTCCTTTAGTATCTGGGCTCCGCTTAAATCATCAGTCTCATCTGCTGATAAGCTAATAATATCTAAATGTCCCCTACCAGTGGCTGCCAGGTTTCTGGTTTTCACTTGATTGTGACTTTTGGTTTGAAAACTATTGTGGATCTGGGAAGGGGTGGTGGCATTAGGTCAAGTTACAGAAACATAAAGCTCTCTGTTCTTACAGAGATTCTGCTATTTTTCTTGAAAAAAAAAAATCTTCCTGGATTTAATCTTAATCTTAATCTTGACCTCAGAAAATGGTCATTCTTACAATTTTTTCCAGTGTTTCCATTGTTTTATGGAGGAGAGAATTTTCAGAGGAATGTACTCTGCCATTTCCAGTGCTATCAAAACTACATTTTAAAGACAGAATAGAAGGGAAAATTGATTATGGCAGAGATGACAGCTTGGGAAAAGAAAAAAAGATGAGACACACACTTGACTTATGCAGGAGAACTGCAAGCTGCTTGGTCTTAGTGGAAAATCAAGTTGGTGAAAAGGAGTGGAAAGAAAAGGGTGGAGGAATGAGAAAGGGCCAAAAGCAAATGCTCCATGTGCTATATTAAAAGATGTTCACATTTTTATTTCTGTCAGCTGTTTTTCCTCTCAGGGCCAATTTCAAATCTCAGCAATTGCAGGAACAGTGGCATAGTTGTCCAACCCCGTAATTCTCTGACTCTGGTACCTCTGCCCCCAGCCCACCACCCCCAACATTGCTTGCCCACCGTTGACACTTCCATTGAATTATCTTTTCTGAATCTCCCAAAAGCTTTCTTTTAGACATGCTCACGTGTTCTTACTTTAGGTATAATTTTTGATGAGGCAACTGTACTAGTACATGTTAGGTCAGAAAAATAGGTGATATTTACAAAATATTTTTAGATATTTTAAATACTAGATATTTTAGGCAAGAGGAATGCAACTTGCGTTAAGAACTTAGAAGCCTGTACAACTAACTGCTGGAATATTAGAGGATTGAAAATCAAGAAGGTCCATGCTTGCTTTCTGTGAATCCAGAAATGGAACGATCCTGAGATACCATCCTTGATGATCTCGGATACCTATGGCAACGACTAGGCAATTCTCAGGAAGTTTCCAAAGGCCACTGACAAAAACCCACATCTACCATTTTCCAGTGCTTACTTGCCTCCATGGCAGCTGTTAGAGAAGAATAATAGTGTATTTTTCTTTGTCTTTCTAATCTCATGCAAATAATCTCTCGTTGGTGGTATGGGATGCTTGTTAACCTGCTGAGATCCACATTCTGTGGCAAAGGATTCACATCTCAGCTGCTGAAACTCTTCAGAGTCCTTAGAAATTTAGAGTCCTTGGAAGTATCAGCTGTCCTTGGAAAGACCCTCTGCTGTAGGGAGCCACCTTGCTAAGGTCCTGTTCCCTTCTTGAAGAGGCTTACAATTCAATGATTTGTTACTACAAAAATATAACGATCCTGTCCATTCCTCCCAACTCAGGACATTCCTAAAGAGCCAGTTCAGCCTCAGAAATTGCCTGGAGCTTGATGAAGATTTGTTGTGCATTTCTAAACACCCAGGATTTCTAAACACCTCTGTCCAGTCCTGATGTCTTCACATTGCCTGTAGGTATTAATCCTAAGAACACTTCCCCCTAAACATTTTGCATACTAATCTTTATCTCAGAGTCTACTTCTAGGAAGAACCCAACTTTCATCTAGGACAAGTTGTTTAAGAAAGTTAAGATGGGATTCTAGAGCTGGATCACCCTCTGGTCAGCTCAAAGTGAGGACCTTATCACTGGTGATAGGTGAAGCATGGATAGCCACTGGTCCAATGTAGGAGAGCAATTAATTATTAAAACTTTCTTTGGTGGTTAACTAAATAATGAATCAGTAGAAGAAAACACTTTAGCCTAGTATAATGTTTTAAGTGTTTGAAAAAATACAGAGAAAAGTCAAAATTCTAGGAACAATTGAATGCGTTGGCTTTTGCCTAGGTCAGTTGAAGATTTGGGGAAAAATGTAAAAAGTCCAATAGTGATTAATCAATTAAAGGCTAGGAAGGAAAGCTGGCAGCATATGAATTGCTATGCACCCAGCATAAATATTTTACATAACTCATGCAACCCTCACAACTTTGTCAAGTACACATTTTCTCCATTTCGCGGATGAAGAAATGGAAGCACAGAAAGGTCAAGAAAGTGGCGTAGGATCCCCCAGTGGTTATGCATCCACTTGAAGCTGATTCGATCACACATCCTTGCTCCCAGGAAACCATATGCTCCATAAGAAGAAAGATCTCTTTTTGCCCCCAGTGGCCCTAAGCCTCCCTTCCCAACTACCCCAATTCTTCGCCATGAAGTCATCAACAGACTGAGGAAAGACCCAGCTACAGGACTTCCATGGGGCAGGAGTCAGAGCCTCTTTCCCTCACTTTGGACAAGTATGTGAGACTTGGACATGTGAACGATAAATTGTGTGTGGACAGGGCTTTCTTTAGGTGGCTGGCTCTTCCTGTTCCCTCCCTCTCTTTACTGACACAGCCCCCTCTCCAAAATGGACTCCAGAGCAGCATAAAGTATAGGTCCAGTGGGTTTCCAGGACGGAACGCTGACCAGGAGCTGAACAGAGCTCCAGAATTTTCCTCTGGGCATCAGACACTCATCAATGGCAGGGAGAGTTGGCAACAGGAGGGCTGTGGCAACCTCAGGTCAAAGGCTGAGGAGGAAAGACTACCAGGAGGACTGACCCACCACAGCCTCACCAGAAACCAATGGCCAGGACTTCAGAGCCAGCCCTCTCAGCTGCCACTCTGTCCTGCCAGACAGGGGCAGCTGGCATAACCACCCGTGCAGAAGAGAGGTTGGTGAGCGGAAAGCCACGATGCCAGATAGCAGAGCCAGACAAAGGGCCAGCCAGCCGGCACCAGCCCATGTGCCAACTGTTAGCAGAGCCCGAGGAGCCCAAGGGCAGGCAAGAAGCGTGGTGGCTATCCCAGCTCCCCCCGGGGGCAGGGGCTGACCACCTAGTGAGTGACATACGAGG
Source organism: Mellivora capensis (assembly GCA_004024625.1). Taxonomy (NCBI): domain Eukaryota; kingdom Metazoa; phylum Chordata; class Mammalia; order Carnivora; family Mustelidae; genus Mellivora; species Mellivora capensis. The sequence continues at coordinate 18,522 of PISX010006156.1, forward strand.
AGCACTGGTCCTGCAGTCCTAAGACACGAGTTCAAAACCAATGACATCCTAGTCATGTGACCTTGAGCCATGACATTACCTTTCATGCTCTAAGCAGAGAGGGGCTCTGGGGACAAACCAAGTTACATGCATGGAAAGTGTTCGCCAACAACACACTATAAATGTGCATGTACCGTGCTGCTCTGAGGAGCTAACACAGTCACCCTGGGGTTGGCTATATTTGTAGTCCCCTTGTGTTTTTTTAAAATATTAAATTCGATTTTTAAAAAATATTAAAATTGATTTATTTATTTGAGGGAGAGAGAGAGAGCGAGTGAGGGAAGGAGGGAGAGAGGGAGGGAGAGAGAGAGAGTAGCAAGCAGACTCCACGCGGAAGCACGAGTCCGACCCGGGGCTCCATCTCACGACCCTGAGACCATGACCACGGGAAATGTGTCTCACTAAAAAGGAAGAAAGGCTAAACCAACATCGACACAGTCAGTAGTAATCACAGGTCAATCACTGCCACCATTAATCTTCTCAATCTTTTAAAAACAGGGGTGGCCTTGCTATTCCTGGGATCAGCCTCTTCTGGGTCCCTCTCTGACTCTCCACTGGCTTCCCTGACAGCCTTCTCCCATGGCTCGAGGTCACGCGATTATCTGTTGGCAGAGAACTCCCTCTGGCTGTGACCCTGACTCGGGTTGGTGAGCTCTGGGCTTCTCCCTCCCAACAAGCTCACCACTGTCCACCCCATTTCCACTGGATGCTCCTCTCTCAAGAGCTCCCTGGCAGACATTATAGAAACAGTGTGTACTGAGTTGTAGCAAAAATAAATTTACATGTTGATCACCGGGCAGCTTGCCTGGGGAATGTTTTCGAGACACCTGTGTGTGCCACGTGTGGTTGGAACTCACTTGCTCCCACACCAGCTGTGTGATGGGGACACACCGCCTCCCTGCTCTGAGAAGAACCAGAAGGATGGATGCAGAATGAGATCCAAGGTCCCTTCTGGTTATTTCTACACCTTGAAAATGTCTAGCAATTTGACTCTCTTTTCAATGAGATTCTCTAGATTTTTGTAACGCTGGAAGGTTTTTATTCAACTAACTTGTTTCCTCTATACTGATAGTTATGGCTTCCCCCACTGTGAGCCAGATATTGTGCTAGAAGCTGGGCACCAAATGGGAATGACACAGCTTGGCCTGCAGGGTGCTCACAGACCAGAAGAGGAATGCCCTGGAATGTTCCAGAAGGTTCCACCAGGAGGATGTAGATTTTGCCTGTTATCTTATTCCATTTGCGCTGTTAAAACAAGCCACCACCACCTAGGTAGCTTATAAGCAACAGAAATTTATTTATCATAATTCTGGAGCTGGGAAGTCCAAGACCAAGGGCCAGAGTGGTTGGGTGAGGCCCCTCTCCCTGTGTCATGGCTGGCACCTTCTCTCTGTGTCCTGACATGGCACAAGGGATGGGGGGGGGGTGTTCCTGTGGAGCCTCTTTTATAAGGCATCAGTCCCATTGATATAAAGGCTCCACCCTGATGACTGGAGCACTTCCCAAAGACACGCAATCACCTGGGCGATGGCGGGTGCCGTGTGAGTCAGACCTGCCGTGTGGAGGAGTGGCCCTGGGAAACCTCCAGGCTAAGGCCTGTGTGGAGGAAACAGCCAACCCTCGGCTCCGGTTACTTGTCATCAGGCAGGAAAGCAGCCCCAGACTGAACTCATGTTTGATCTTTCAAAAGATGCTGCAATTCAGATTTTGAATGAATTTCCTGATCCCTTGTGTGTGTGTGTGTGTGTGTGTGTGTATGCACAAAATTGAAAATATTTTATTTCATGATCCATGGGTAAAATATAACTTCCTGATTTTTAGTTGTTGGTAACCAACTAAAAAAAAAGACCTTTTCAGGCCAACTGTAGTGGATACCCCATGACGCACCCAGAGTCCCTTGCCCGTCAGCTCAGCACTCTCAGTGTTGGCCCGCGCTCACCTCCTCGGCCTGCATTTCCTTCTGTATCTGAGGGATTTCCCGAAGAGCATCCAAAGCTGGCCCTGGACACTGGGTCTGTTGAACCTGACCTGTCAGCTGAGACACCCCATGTACAGGTCTGCAGACCAGAAGGGGTCTTTAGGCCACCTGTTTGAGACCATTGACTGGAGTTTGGGAAGAGCAGGCTGGTAGATGGGAGCCCCTGGAGAGGAAAGGTGCCAAGATATGGGGCTAAAAGGGAAGATGGGGACCTTGTTAGGATCAGTCCTTTGTCCCTGCAGGGGAGTCCCTTCTCTGAATGCCATGGAGCCACTGCGGGATTTTTTTTTTCACCAAGAAAATGCTAATCAAATTAAGCTTTAGGAAGAAGAAGTAGAGAAGACCCACAGTGGGGCATCTCTCGCTTGGGTGATTGGAATAACCTCTTCATGGTTCCTCCTGAGGTACCCCCTTGTTCTGCTTGGACCCATCCTCAAATGGGAGAGAGACCCTGGTAGATAGAAGTCAGGTTCTATGCTACGGTCTCCTAATGACACTGCACTCAGCCCAGTTCCTATGTGCCTCCCCTCCCCCTGTCCCCCACAGACCCCCTCCTCAGGCCCTGTACTTGACCCTTCTTGCCCTTCCCTCCTGTATCACAGGGCTGCTGCCTCACTCGCACAGGTCCCCATGCAAATGACATCTCTCCAGGGAGGGCTGCCCTGGCCTCACTCCAGGAAATCATGCAAGCAGACTCACGCACGCACGCACGCACACACGCACGCACACATACACACGCAGTTGGTCATTCCCCACTTACAAGTGCGCCGCCCAAGGGCACCTGCTGAAATGAGCTATCAGGTTCTGAAATCCCGCCCTCCCTCCACTGGCGAGCCTTGAGTTCTGTGTGGGCTGATCTCCCAGGTCGGAGGGAGCTTTTTCCAGGCACAATGGCCAGGCTGTGTCCCCATGCAAAGGAGGCACTGTGTTTTCGTTGGTCTGTCTAGAACCCGGCAGTGTACCTCTATTAATTTGCACAAAGGGACCTCTTCCTGCACTCGCCTGCTCCCTTTTTTATCATCATGCTATAGGCTATCTTTTTGCCCCTTTTTACATCTACATCTACATCTACGTATAGATATCTGTCTATCTATATGATCGTGTTTATAATCCACCTCCCCCAGTAAAACACAGGCTCCATGAGTTCCAATCAATGCCATTTCCCCCAGGGCCTAGAGTAAGGCCTGACATAGGAGCTCAGTGATATATGTTGAATGACTTATGAGTGATTAAAAAGAAGGAAGGATGGAAGGAAGAAGAAAGGAAAGAAGGAAGGAAGGAAGGAAAGAAAAAAAGAAGGAAGGGAAGAAGGAAGCAAGGACGGAGGGAGGGAGATAGATTGGAGGCAGGGAAATCCCTTTGCAGGCTATTTTAATAATTAATAAGAGAATAATGGGAACTAAGAGACAGTTAAGTCATAAAGGACTACGATTGCTCTGAATATAATGTTCATTTCTCTTGACCCTCTCCAGCCAATTCTGCAAACCAATGCATCCCTGAAACCAATGGTTTCCTTAGTCCCAGGACTGCGACCCCAAATTCCTACACTCCGCCGTGGGAGGCGGCTTCTCTGGGAGCTTCGCGCCTGTCATTTCAGTCACTTGGTTCTGCGTTAGCTTTTTCATGTGAAAAACCGTATTTGACATCTTTCCCTCCGTTTCTGTCATTTGAATTTTCTAACAGCTTGAAGTCCTTACTGAGTCCTTCATGTCTCAGGGCCTATGCAGGGTGCCAGGTCCAGGGTCCGGGAGCAGAGAGATCCTGATGGCAGCCTGCCCTCCGGAGATACTCAGGAAAGGGTCCTGGGGCTGCAGCCACCCCCTCGTTCCCAACAGCCCCTCTACAGCAACCTCCCCGGCGAAGGGAAAGTTCCCAGTGGGAACATCCCTGCCCTGTTCTGCTCCCCACCCAGTGGAAATACTTGCATTCGCGGAGTGGGTGTTGATGGTGATAAGGGTCAGAGATGAAAAGCGGATCAGGATCTGTCTTTTAAACGAGAGCCCCTTTCTGCAATGAGGCGCAGCAGAAGCCTATCTACTCTCTCAAGCTGCCACGCCTCCGTGACAGGGGCAAGGGCTTGTGTTCTCAGGCGGCCCCAGCAGCACAGTCTGGGACCCTGGTGCACCTGCTGGTCAGGCTTAGCCGCCTCTGTGCCCACGGCGTGTGGTGGGAGGCCCCTTCTCAGATGGGAGGGCCCAGGGTCTCTTCCTTCTCTAGGGACCGGCTTTGGAGACGAAGTGACTGTGATTTCTACCTGCAAATACAATGTCAGAAAGGAAATCACTGTCCATGAGAGCTAAAAACTCCGCCACGCACTTCTATCTATTTGAGTATATATATGTATGTATGTATACTTTTTCCCCCAAAATCTGTCATTTCACTCTCTGGTATAAATTTTTAAGATAAAAGATCAAATCTCGATGGCTATGAATGTCTCCTCCTCTCTTTAAAGGTGGGAAGTGGCAAACAGTGGGTTGGAGGACTCTGAGGATTAATTTCTTAATTCAGAACGGGGCTTAAGGCTACTGTCTAGGCAAACCCAGACTGATATAGTAAGAAGAAATAAAACAAGAAGATGACTAAAATTGCCTTATGAGTAGCTCACTCTGCCTTTGCTGTGTTCCTGAGGGAGAGCGAGGTCAGGATGGTCTCCTAAGCGTTCCTGGTGTCCCCAGAGAATTTTGTTCTGTTCTTTAAATCTTAGCCTGTAAATTCCTGGCCAACTTCCAGACAGGCTGCATTGTGGAACCTGCCTTTCTCTCTTGCCCATATTGAGTTTACACGAAGGAATCTTTCAGAGTTAAGGAAATGGCTCTTAATGAGTTTGCGTTCAAGGGAGGCAGAACCAGGAACTCAGCTGAAGCCCTTCACGTGGGGCTCCGGCAGCCCTGGGGAGGAGTTATTCCCTGTGGTCTGCGATGGGGCTCTTCAGGCTGAAATGCTTGTCGTCTGATACAGATTAAATACGGTACTCATTGGCACTCCTAAGCGAACGCATTTTTGGATGAGTTTTCTTCTGATTTTTTTAAAAAGCATCTCAAAAGCCTCTTCTATAAATGATTCTCAAGAACCCTCTCAGAGAGAAATTAGTCTCTTCACTATAATAGGGGTAGGCTTTGGTCCAGGTTTATAACCGTTCCATGTCTTTTAGAACTGTTTCTGTTTTTTCCAATTTCAAAAACTAAAAACTAAGTTTAGTATAATTCCTTCTAATTCCTTTTCAGTGCAGCATCTTAGAAACAACCAAGAAAAAGAGAATGAAGGAGGAAATCAATTCCTTTGCCTGTGTCAAAACAATAATCTTAGAAGTAATTTCAGATATGTGCAAATAGGGTAATTAAAATGTTTCTCAAAATCAATGGGGAAATTCAGACATTATCAGCTTGAGATTTTATGAAAATTTACGCAGAGGGCACAAACTTCTTTCCCCTTTCCTTTCATTACCTTTCTTCTCCTCTCCTCTCCTCACCTCTCCTTTCCTTTCCTTCCTTCTTCTCTCTCCCTTCTTCCTTCCTATTTCTCTTTCCCTATTTATCCCTCTCTCCCTCCCTCCCTCTCTCCCTTCCATTCTCCCTCCCTCTCCCCTTCTAACCTCCCTCCTCCCTCCTTCCCTCCTTCCCTCCTTCCCTTCCTTCCTTCCTTTCTTTCCAAAAACAATAATAACTATTATAGGGTCTCAAGTGTGTACCGAACACTAGGCTGGACTTTTTAAAGGCACTAACTTATTCAGTCCCCGTAAAGCCCTTCCAAAGAACATATTGTTCTCCTCATTTCACAGATGTGGAAACTGAGGCTCAGAAATGTTAACTCCCTCGCCCAGTCAGTAGATGGTAAGTAGATTTGAACCTAGGGGTGCCCACCTCCAAAACACACATCTCTCCTCTTAACTCAGCTCTCTCTCATTAGCCAAATCTAACAACAGCGGCAACAAGAATAATAATAAGCTGAGACCAGAACTTTGGAAGCACGATTGTCCACATGTATCTTATATGTTAAAACGCTTTATCCACTGAAGGGTTTGAATGTCTACATGGGCACTATCCAATAGTTTCCCGCCGTGAGGTAAGTTCTACCTGGGTGCTCCAAAGACGCCTGGTCAAGGGCCACATGTGATTCTTGAGCCCTGTATGATGGAGGACCTCAATTCTTAATTTTATTTGATTTTGATCAATTTTAATTTCAATTTGTTACAAAGAAAACTGCAGGTTAAACATGGCGTCATTTAGGCCAAGCCAGCCAAATCAATACCTAAGGTCACTGAGGTAAGTCCTCCCGGGGCAGTCCGGGATTTTCTGGTCACCATGATGAGGTAATTTGTCGCCTGGGCCTTTGCCATTGCCCCCCAGCCCCAAATGGAGGCCGCCTCTGCTCTTTCCCCTAAGAGCACGTGACCGTGGCTGAAACAATCCTTCCCTTTTCTTTCCCTAGGAACTTCCTCACCCCATGCTCTGTCTGATAAAAACCTTCCATTTTGTATGGCTCCTCTGAGCTCCCCTCTAGATCATCGCTAGATGAAATTATGCCCTATTTATGGATCACTTAATAACACCAGTGAGATCTTCACATTTCCACTTTTGAATTTCGCTCTTTAACACATTTAAGTAACCACATGTGGTGTGGCTGTCCCCGGGACTCTGGGAGCAAGAGCACCTGGCTTGGGAGTCCCCAAACAGACCAGGCCCCACCACTCCCCGCTGACCAAATCCAAAGGCACAGAGACAAGTGGTCGTGCAACATGAAAGGGATTTATTCCAGTGAGACCAACACCAGGAAGACAGTGCACCAGTGTCTCAAAAACCATCTCCCAAGCTCTGCAAATAATTCTGGGTTTCTGTCAGGAGAACATGAGACAGAGGTTGGTGGGTCCACGCAGCTGGGCGTGAAGGGCAGGTCAACCACTGTCTGCTCAAGGGGTAATTTTGGCTCCCACCACGGGATGCTGGCCTGCCAGCTCTCCTGCCTGCATTAAGAGATAAGCCGGAAATTAGGACTTCGTCTATTCGAAAGTTAGAGGTCAGATGGAGGTGCCCGCCTTTCAAGGCAGGCAGCACACGTCAACGTATTTATAATTGCAATGCTTACAGACATGAAGTAAAGGAGAAATTTTTAATTTAAGCATAATATCAATGTAGATATTTTTCCTTACTAACATTAAGGAAACTTCTAGAAAATAGGCGAGCCTGGTCCACGGGCATGTCTGCTGTGCATTGAGGGCTGCTTCTCTTCCCAAGCTTCTATGTGTCATCACCATCCAGATAAACTTGGGACACAATTTTAATTCTGCTGTCTACATTGAATTCTTTGGTCTACAATTCTCATGTCTACAAGGGGCACATCTTACTGGAAATAAAATAAGAACACGTTTGTTTTGGCAAATGTAAATATGGCAAAGGAAAGATTTTTTTTTCCGCTTTCAGTTTTGCTTTTTACACATAGGCATATGTTTACAGACATGCATACCCACATTTATATTGCTTTCCTGAAAGATAATTCTTTCCATTCTGAGCATACAATCCAGACTGTGGCCCATGAGTCCTCAGTTCCTCTAAAAACAAAGCCTCTCTGAGATAAGGACTTCTGTCGTTGTTGATTCTGTACTGTATGACGGTGCATAGAAGATTGAGCCCCGAAACGTTATCAGAGAAACTCTGACCCACATTCACTCAGATGGATTATGGTTCCTGTGCCTGCCCACACACACCCCTTCCCAGGCTGTGTGTTCATCCCTCAGCTACTACGAGTGTGGCCTCTGTCAACCAAGAAAGAATTCATGGGAAATTGAAACGTATTTGGGTAATGAGGATTGCTAATGGGGAGACCCGGATTGAGATAGAAACCTGAGTTCTGTTCCAGGGAAGACAAGGAGGGGCGTAGAAGTAAAAGTGAAAGGTCATGAGTGCAGCTCTCACTTAGGTCCTCTATGCAGAAGAGGGATTGAAGTTAAGTTAACTGGGATTGGTTGGGTTAACATGCAAATAAATGGTGGGTCGAACCTTGTCAAGTTGTGTTGGGTCCTTTGGAAGTGAACAATGCCAGTGACACAGGTGTCTCCATGGGGAGGAAGTTATGTTTAGGCCAAGAGCTTACAGCTGGCCAGAAGTTCATGGTTCTTCCGATGAGGTTGTGCATAAATTCCTCCTCCCTTATGGCTTCCAAACCCTATTTTCAAAGAGATTCTCTTAGCAAGGCTTGCTCGCTCCATTTTGAAACCTCTTTCATATCTGCTAATGTCTCAAAGCTGTCCCTTCTCCAAAGAATGACCCTTGGACAAATGGGAACCCTCAGCCTAAGAGACACCCCCTCCCTGACTTTGCCCCCCACTGTCCCCCTACCACAGGTGATGATGGATTGATGGAGGAGCAGAACACAGAAAGCCAACCCTCTTGCTCAACCTGGCACACAGTGTATGGTACAGTTCCTGCCCCAGACCTCCCATGGCATCGGGCTGGTAATAGGGCACCCCTCCCCAAGTCACAGGCCTTTGAATTCCCATCTCAGCTTCTACTACTAAGGAATTTGGCCTAAGACATGATCTCAAGGGCCTGAATTATTTGCATAAACAAGAAGTGATACACCCACATCTAGACTGACGTGACCCTCCTCGGAAAAGTACAGAAGATATTTCCACTAATAAGCTTTGAGAGGCAATAAACTTTTGCTCTTTTCTTTTCTGTGCATAACGTCTATCCAAGATATTCCAAAGGTTAAACAAGTTCTGCCATGTCGCTACAGCCTAGACGTGAAACCTGAACCTAACTACAGGATAGAGGCTGTCACTTCTGCCAACATAGTTAGTCCAAATGGCAATGGCTACAAGAGAATTTAGAGAGGGAGATCCTTCATACAGTGGTTGTTGAAGATGCAGATCGAGTAGACGAAGAGGAGGAAGAAGACAAGTGGTGATGCCTACATTTCATTCCCTAAGCACACTCACCAACAAACACACAAATCAAAGAGGATGAGTTAGGCCAGAAGAAAAGCAGCACATGTTTTGCATGTCCTTCATTGGCCCTGGGCCCACTGAACGTTGAGCAAGAGCAACGAGAGCTCTCAGTTCGAACATACAATGATTTTGTAGAAAACAAAGCCTTGACATTTTCATTCATAATGGAAATAAAACCATCAAACCGACTGGATACTCCTATTTGCTGTTTGCTTTGTTCCAGCTCTCTGGGCACATTTAGAGGGAAACCAATTGAAATAAAAAATTTTTATTGTAAGTGTGGACTCTGAGATGCAGGGAGAGTTTGGATGACTTGAAATGCTGAAGGCAGGGATCTGGGGCCGCCTGACAGGACCCTCTCTCTCCCCCTCTCTCTCCCCGCATAGGTATGCGACCTGCAAAGGGGCCACCTGTGTTGTTGGACCCAACTGTCTCCCCTGAGTGAGGACGGAGGCCCCTTGCCAGCAGGGATCTCTCTTTTTCCTTTTCCTGGACTTCTTGGACTGGTCAGCTTCCTTCCTTCTGACTACCATACTTTATGGGTTGTTTTCTATAACAATATTTTGGTCCTAAAAAAGGCATATGCTCGTTGTTAGATCTTTGGGCAAAGCAAAGCTCCCTACCACTTGGAGCAGAGTGGAGAATAACGACTGTGTATAGAATTAAGGTCATTGCCAATGGCATTAGAAGAGAAGTATCCTCCTCCTACCCTTCAATATATAATAATTTTTTACATCAGTTTCCAGCATTTTTTTTCTCTAAATGGCCAGAGAGTAAGTAATTTAGGGTTTGTGGGTCACATGATCTCTATTACAATGACTCACTCTAACTGTCATAGTCCTAGAAGCCCTATAGACACCACATAGACGGATGAGTATGGCTGTGTTCTAATAAAACTTTATTTATAAAAACAGACAACATGCTACTTTGGGCCCAAAGGCCTTAGTTTGCCAGCCACTTTTCTACTTCCTCATCTAAAATGGCACCAGAGTAAAGCATGAATTTCATTACTAGGACATTTTTTTAATTGAGGTATAGTTGAGACATAATGTTACCACTAAGTATTAAGAAAAAGTTTTATTTTTCTGGTTAAACTATTTTTTTAAAAGATTTTATTCATTTATTTGAGGGAGAATAAGCGAGCACATGCAAGAGAGCACAAGTGGGGGTAAGGGGCAGAGGGAGAGGGAGAAGCAGACTCCCCACTGAGCAGAGAGCCCAATGTGGGGTTCGATCCTAGGACCCTCCCGATCAAGGCCTGACCCAAAGGCAGATGCTAACCGACTGTGCCACCCAGGCACCTCTGGTTAAACTACTTAAAAATGCTTCTCTCCTTCGTTTCTGTGATAACATTTTTTGTCCAATATCTGGATCAATTTATAAAAAATTGCTCGATATCATTGCTGGAAGTGCAAGATGCATGAGAAATGGAGCACGTTTTTTGCCCATAAATATTAACAGCACATTTGTCGAGGTGGAAGACGTCCAGTGACCCCGTCATTCCTGCTCTCAGTAGATGCTCTCCACATGCTCACTAAAATGCAGGGACAGGAATCTTTATGCATGGTAGAGTGCAGTCACATCCCCAAACTGAAAACGATCCAAATATCCACAGAGTAGAGAGGATAAATGCATATTTGTAAATCATATTCTAAAATATGATATGGCAACGAGAATGGGCAAAACACAACCCCATCTAATGCGTGGATAGAGCTCACAAAGGGGGCTGAGCGGGAGAAAAAGAACATATGGTTTGGTTCCATTTTCGCAAAGTTCAAAAACTAATCTGTGATGTTGACAGCAGACGAGTGATTTCATTTGGGAGAGGGTGGTTAGTGACGGGGAGGGGTAGGCAGGGTTCCTGATGGTGTTGGTACTACTGTATTTTTTTAATCTGGGTGCTGGTTTCACAGACGAATTCACTTTTCTATGAGTACATCTAATTTTTTTAAATTGCAGCAGCCATCATAACAGATGACCTTTGCTAAAAGGCAACCATGTGCTGAGCCCTTTATGCACATTGTCTCGTTTAATCTTCACAGGATTCCAAGGTGGTTTCTCAGCCCTGTTAAATAGTGAGAACAAGGTTCAGAGAGGTTAAGAAACTTGCTCAAAGTCACACAGCCAGTAAGTGGACAAGCAGAAGTCTACTCCCGTGATATTTTATGAACAGGTAGCAGGGGAACAATCCGCAGCTTTGTGAAATCAGTCCCTGGATGAGCTATCTGGGCAGGGTGGGGGGGAGGGAAGCTGTGTGAGATTTCAGGGAGGGAGAACTCTGTGGGCTGAGTAAGAGCTGAGCTGTTTGAAAGACAGGTGGAAAGAGGAGAGGACCACTTAAGGCTGGGACAGTCGACTGTCTAAATGCATCCCGTCCACTTTGTGCTGCCACCAGGCAAACAGATGGACTGCAAATAGAAGGTTTCTCCCGCTCAGCTCATTGGGTCCAAATCGAAATCACAACAGCTCAAGCATGGCTCACAAGCTAAGAGTTGGTTTTCTTCTGGGAGTGCCACATTGTTCCAAAATGTATCTATCCATGCACAGACACAGCTTCTGTCGGCCACGCCGTTGACTGTCACATTTGAAAAACAAACAAACAAACAAAAAAACAGACGGAAAAAGATCTCAGAGCCCTGCCTCTGAGTGATAAGGAGAGGGGAAACCAAGGACCTCAATTAACCAGCTTTCTCTACGGCTGTTGTGGGTCTGTCCCCCTCCCGAATTCTCTGCTCTTGCAAACACTCACTGGAGGGATCTGCAAGCCCAGCGCTAGGCATTGCAACATCTTATTTTTTTAAAAGGATGGTCTCAATATAACCCGAGTCATATACAAGCTTATGAAATTATTCCTATGTCCCCAAACAGCAATAGGGAAATCTTTGAGCCCATAACGAATCCTCCAAAAATTAGGAGCTTTCAAATAAAACCCATTTCCAACATAGCCAGTTAGAATGGGAGCCTTTGAAACATTTATCTGAGTCCCTGAGGGTATCAATAAACTTTTATATGGGGGAAACAATGTAGATACTAGAAAATATACACTATAACATTTTATGTTTTATTTAGCTGTAGTACATAAACTCCCCCAGGCTCGGCAGAGGAACCCGAGTGGGCTCTGGCTTCCAGGCTGTTTCAAGGGATTCTCAGGTACTCATCTTAGCCATCCCAGCCCCACTGCTTTCTCCCTCCATTGTAGAATCCGTTCCTTTTGGCTCTGGGGAATTTGTGATTGCTGCTTTCAAAACACTCTTTGCAAAATTTAACAAACTAAAAACTAAAAAGAGCTAATTATTTCCGAGAGAAGTGAGTCATCTATGTTCTCCATCATAAGTGTGCAGAGGAATCTGTTGCTTTAATTGTGTCTAAATACCTTCTCTTTTATACCGGTTTTGTTTATGTATGTATATGCTGGCAAAGAGATAGCTATTATGGCTATAAATTGTGCCTGATCCTGAGATTAATAGCTATAAAAATAGTGCTCAAGGGAATGAGGGGTCTGGTTTAACCATCTCTGTAATGTTCTTACTCCAAGAGCGGTATTTCATGGGTGTTGTAAAATTTATAAGCCTAGATTCACGAGGTCTGCATGGTTCCAACCTGGCAAGACTGGAAATTTATTCCCAGCATCGAGGATCTAATAGGGGCTACCCCAGGTGTCACAATGAACACACTACCAGTGTTTACGGAAGCTGAACTCAATGCTGGGTCACAGAGCCCACACTGAAGGAGAAGAAAAAGGTCAATTGAAAAGGGTTCTTCCCTTTTAGTAAGCAGGAGGGTGGGGGGGGGAGTCAGGCAGGAAGAAGGGGGTCACATCACTGTAATCCCCTTTTCATTAATCCCACCCCCCACAGGCCGGACAGGAGGAGGGGAAATGGGTGACGCTATGTGCCTGTCACTGCAGGGATAAAGGCAGACTGCTGGGGTGTTGGAGACCCTGGGTCTGAGAGTTTATCCTTTTATTTTCAGGAATTTTGTGAGCCTGTTGTTACAGGCAGCCCTTGTCAACCGAATTACAATGAAGTAAGATGCATTTAAAAGATGCTCGAAATTCTTCATTTCCTGATTTCACAATTACTTCTGCTCTGTAGTTCTTTTGGTGTCTCTTATCTACCATGGAACACTGTCACTGGGTGTCATGCTCCCCCCTCTGCCCTACTCCAAAGTCAGCCACGTCGGAGTGGGACTTGGAGTTGTTCATGATGGGAGGGCTTAGTCTGCAGACATTGGCCCATGCTCAATGTCAGCGTGTGTGTGTGTGTGTGTGTGTGTGTGTGCACTTGTTCCGCTTTTTGGAATCTCAATTGTTAACAATTTCTCAGCCACCATCACTGGAGGCTGGATGTTTTTTACCACCCAACTGACACCTTCTCTCCCCGCCCCATCCCCTCCCCCCTTCCCTGCCATAAATAACTCCCTTTCGATGCCATTCTCTGGCTCATCTTTCCTAGAACAGTTGCAATATGGCTCTCCTGGTACAGCCCAAGAAGAATCAAAAAAAAAAAAAAAAAAAAAAGGGACCCTTCACAGTGCACAGAATTCCCATTAATAGTGTCCCTATTGTCATCCCAAGGCCCATATGCTCTGCCCCTATCTCCCTGTCCTGCCAATGACCTGAAGAGCCGCTTACCACCGTTGGGTGGGGGGAGGGAGAGGCAGGAGAACAGGATTCAGCGGAAGGGGTGTGCGTATGGGAATCAGAAACCCAGGATTGGATGGGGCACCTGGGTGGCTCAGTGGGTTAATCTTCTGCCTTCGGCTCAGGTCATGATCTCAGGGTCCTGGGATCGAGCCCCGGGATCGAGCCCCGCATCGGGCTCTCTGCTCAGCGGGAAGCCTGCTTCCTCCTCTCTCTCTGCCTGCCTCTCTGCCTACATGTGATTTCTCTCTCTCTGTGTCAAATAGATAAAAATCTTAAAAAAACAAAACAAAAACAAAACAAACCCGGGATTGGAGCCGAAGGAGCGTCACTTTTTAACCTCTGACTCTTGAAAAGTCAGACATGGTGTGAAACCTCATTTTCTTATCTGAAGAGTGGGGGTGAGGATAATGTCTTCCTTGCTTGCTCTGTAGCATTGTCAGGAGCTGGGCTGCGGTCAAATGTACCTGAGAAGATACTTTGTAAGCTACCAAGTGTTGCGTAATGGCCTCCTTGCTCCTTGCGCTGGGGGGAGAGTGGGTCTTTATAATGGTCCTGCTAAGAAGAATTTTTCATACTTAACAGGGATGATATACTGACAGAAGTTTCTTTACCCTCATATAACACTAGACCTGGAAGCACTCTTAGATCATCTATGCAACCCACGTTCTAATTTATGAAAAGTTTAAGGAACTTAACAAAAATTCACACAAGCCGTAGAGCGGGAACCAGAATATTAGACCCAGATTTAGCGCAGACCCCGCCTTCTCAGAAACGTTAACCCACACGGAGGGGGTTATTTGGGATCTTTGGGTTCATGAAGGAGAAAGACCCCCTCAGGTCCCCCGGGAAAGCAAATAGGAGTGAGGATAGGTTTTTACGAAGATTCATGCAGTTGTTAAGGGAACAGCTCGTGGCGATCACGGCAACGGTGATCATAGAGGTTTATTGCTTTCTGTGTGTCCTGTCTTATTCCACTGACCTTCAGTACAAACCTGTGAAATCTCTGCTCCATTTCACAGATGCAGGCACAGAGGCTGAGTCAGACAGGTGAAGTATTTATATAATCACACAGCCAGCGCTACATGATGAACTTGGACCTGTCTAATCCTAGCGGCTGTGCTCCTAGCTTGTACGACAGGCTCTTCCATGAACTTGGACTTCGGGACAGCTGGTCCCGTGGGAACAAGGTCGGGAGGCAGTTGCTGAGCTGCAGAGCGTACACTCTACGCTGTGGCTTCTGCTTCTCTCGCAGCTTCTGTGCTGTCCTGGGCTCCCTGGCTGCTAACAACAGCTTGCCCGCAGACCACAGTGGCGACTCCAGCTCCAGCTGGACGCGTCTTTCCATTAGCTCTGTCTCTGAGTTTTCTCATTCCGAACTGCCAAGCCACGTTCTTCTTTTCCAGCCCGGGCTGTGTGCGATGACACTTGCAGATTTTGGCTCCTGCTCCAACCCCTTGCGAGCGTGCGCCCTAGACTAGCCTGTGTAGAACATGCACCCTTTTATAATCTGACCTCCTAGAACCTCTGAACGTATTCCTTGTTTATAGCAGTTTGTGTCTTCACTGTATCTTCTCTCCTAGACAGCAGGGACCGTGAGCACAGAATGTGTGTCTGATTCAGCTTGTATCCCAGCAGTTAGCACAGTGGCGGGTGGGCCAGGACGCCTGGTGGAAGAGATGAACTCTGTCATTTGGCAAACGGAGAGGCCAGATCCACACGCTAAAAAGAAGTGTGTAATTTAAGTAATAATCCAGAGAACTGAAATGCTTATCACTTTGCCTCAATCTGACTCTTTCATGGGAAGAATAAAATCCTTGGTCTTTATTATTTAGAGTTTTAGGTCAACTTTCAATTTCACTTGGCTGCTATCCACTTGACCTAAGAACTGGAGAGCAAGGATCATTTTTGGCAACAGTAACTAAATGTATCAATAACCCAGAAGAGGGAAGCAACCTCTAGTGTTCCCTAGCCCACAGGTCATTCCGGACAGGAAGAACACAACCTTGTTGCGCTCTCTGCATCACGGTTCTTCCCCCCTTCCTGGGCACATAGGAAAGCTTCCCGTCCCTCCTTGCATTTGTGTTGGGACCACGTGACTAGCCAGGCCCATACACTGGGCAGAGGTGAAGCAAATCATTTCCAGTTGGGGGCAGCTGGAAGTGGCTGTGAACGTTCTATGCTCCTTCCCTTTCCCGCCACAGCCGTGGTTCAGAGCTATAGGTTGAGATGGCAGAACCACAAGCTGGATCACCATGGCAGGCACACTGGAGAGTCACCTGACTTGCATTTAACTTTGTATGAGTCAGAAATAAAGTGAGAAAATACATACGTGGCATGCTTCCTGTTATTTCGGAGTCTCCCTTTCTCTCCCACACCTATCCTCTCTTAACATCTCATAAAGTCACCCAATGCAGGGACCTTCCCTGCGTCTCTAACCAGCACAGTGCTATGCCTCTGCTTCCAACCTCATTGCATTAAGTTAAAGTGAACTGAATTAAATTGGAAGATGAGGCAGCTCAACCACCAGCCTCAACAAACCTTAGACATGGATCAATATGACCACCCTTGGGTTCTGCAGTGTCCACTAAGATGAACGATGATGACATTTGTCATCTGCTTGCTTCCTCACTAGGACTTTGGAGCAATGCATTGGTCAGGATGTACATCAGGAAGTGTTTGATGAGTCCCTGTACCTTAGCCAAGGTCTTAGCCCGGTGTCTATCCCTCAGGATTAAATAACAGGGCATAATCCAATGATTGTGGTTCTCATATTATTTGTCCTGCAGAAGTGACCTTCTAAAATCCCAAAGGCTGGGACGCCTGTGTGGCTCAGTTGGTTAAGTGGCTGCCTTCAGCTCAGGTCATGATCCCAGCGTCATGGGATCGAGTCCCACATCAGGCTCCTTGCTCGGCAGGGAGCCTGCTTCTCCCTCTGCCTCTGCCTGCCACTCTGTCTGCCTGTGCTTGCTCGCTCTCTCTCCCTCTCTCTCTGACAAATAAATAAATAAATAAAAATTTTTTAAAAATCCCAAAGGCTGAAATTCAGAGTTGTAACCCACATGATGCCATGTTTAAGATTATTAAGTAGGGTAAGCATTAGTTCCTGAAAAAAGGATGTGTGTGTCCGTTTCATGAGGCTGGACGTTCCCTTGAAGTCAAACTTGCTGCATCGAGACAGCTCCCCTGTCAGAGGATCCCAAAGTTTTTGGAATGATTCTAGGTAGTTCCAGAAAATGACCCCAGTTGGGCAACTGTAACTTGAGGAAAAAATCAGACTTCTCATATATTCCCCAAAGAGAGACATAAAAAACACATGTGGGCAGTTGCATGTATGAAACAACTGGGAAAAAGTCTGCTATTAAAAAGCAGGAAAAAAAAAAGTTCTCTGGGTTTTAATCGATTAAGATATCAAGAGAAAGTGCCCCATAACCTACAGCCTTCAAGTGTTCATCAAAAGAAATCTAGATACAGCAGCCCATTTGGATAAACCTCCCCTGGGCACAGTTCTGACGAACGTGTGTTCAGGGTTGGCCCCCTGTCATCTCTGGCACTAAAGATGGGTCATGCTAGTGGCTTGTTTGTGAAAATCCTAACCTCTACTTAACTGGGTAAACTGGAGTGAACACCAGGAGAGGGGCCAGAAGGGTCTTTGGGTTATTAGTGAGCTGAAACACGTTCTTACAGGTCGTGGGAGTGTCTGCTTATTCCTCAAGGGACTCCCTGGGCAGATTAAGGAACTGAACCTTCTAGAAAGCAGCCCTTTTCATATGTGTTCAAGATGGGGACTGTTGTTCTCTACTAGAAAGTGGCAAAACCCCAAAGCTTTTCTCCCAATTTCCACCCTCTCTTGAAGCCTTCAGCCATTGGATTTGGAAGAAAGGCTTTTGGAAAATCATTTTTGCAGAATGCACGGAACAGAGGCAACACGGAAGTCTGAGTCCCCCGGGATTCTGCGTGGAGGCACGAGCCATACCCCTGTTGTGCTGGGAACTTCTCTCTGTACCGACCAGATGGAGTTAGAACTAACTCGATGCGAGGCCTTTGAGAATCCAGTGAGTGGGGACAGCACTGAAACAGCGCTTGCATGCCTGGGGTCTAATGAAAAATGCAACATCCTGCTTCTCCCCTCTGTTTCCTTTGTGCTTTGATGAGAATCCGTGTTTATAGGGAAGCTTCTGTCTGCTTTGGCTCCAGGAAGCAGCCTGCGCTCCCTCCTCCTAGGGAGAGGGTGGCTGCTTTAAGAAAGACATAAATGGGCACAGGGCTCGAGCTACGCTCTCGCTAGCCTGATGGAATCTTGCCACACAATGTGCTTTTGAAAATCCCCATCAAAGGACCCTGTTTGGTCTTCTTGTCCATTTTCCTGTTCCTTCACATCTCTGCACAGATAGAGGGGGGCAGAGGCGATCAATGTCAAAGTTGCCCAGAGACACTCCACTTTTGGGACTGGACTAGCTCGTGAACGGGAGCTGTCAGCACCTTCTCCCCCGTATTAAACCAGAAGCTCATCTTGTCTGACATCTTTCATTATTTTTTTATGGAGTTGTAATTGATGTACCATGTTATATTAGTTTCAGGTATAGGGCGCCATGATCGGATGTTTTTATACACCTCGATGTGATCACCTCTCAAGGTCTAGCTACCCTCTGTCACTTTGAACTTATTTTTTTATTATTATATTTTATTATGTTTTGTTAGTCACCATATAGTACATCATTAGTTTTTGATGTAGAGTTCCATGATTCATTGTTTGTGTATAATACCCAGCGCTCCATGCAATACGTGCCCTCCTTAATACCCATCACTGGTATTATGATATTGGCTACATTCCCCCGTGACGTATTTATTTTGAAACTGGGAGTTTGTATCTCTTAATCCCCTTCGCCTTCCTTGATTTCACCCATCTCCCCCCCACCTCCCCCATTGGCAACCACCACTTTGTTCTCTGTATCAATGAGTCCTTGCATGTGTGTTTTTTCATTTTTTTAATTATTATATTCTATTAGCCAACATATATCTGTGAGTCTTAAACTTTCTCTTTTTAAAATATTTTTATTTTTGACAGAAAGAGATAGAACGAGAGAGGGAGCACAAGCAGGGGGAGTGGGAGAGGGAGAAGCAGGCTCCCCGCTGAACAAGGATCCTGAAGCGGGGTTCGATCCTAGGACCCTGGAATCATGACCTGAACTGAAGGCAGACGTTTAAAGACTAAGCCACCGGGGGGGGGGGGGGGGGGGGCTAAACTTTCTTTTTTAAAATTTCATTGGTAGTGGATGTCAACAGGTACAAAGCCATTCATTTTTATACCTCCTTCTTTCTTCCTCTTCTACCTTTCTCTTCCCTTCCCCAAAGGCAGAATTCAGACAGCTGCAAATCAGAAGGCACCATACACAGACTCTTCTGTGAGCCAGGGACAAGGAGATGGAACCAGAAAATGCTCAGCTCCATGGGTCCTCCCTCTGTTAGCGGGGTCGTCTAATTAAACGGCTGATTGAGTGCATCTGCCTGCATCTCCTACGGTGGGCATTGTGAAATCTGAGCACTAAACCAAGGCACTCTGGCTGAAAGATGTTCCCCACAGTCTTAAGGGGGAAGCAGGCTTTATGTCGACCACAACTGCTTCTCCCTCCTGGTGCTAACTGCTGGGTTTCAATATGAAATATCACTTTCGTATCCTCTGTCCTTTGAGGACGCAACATTCATCGACCTACACGAGTTTCAGTGAACGCCAAGCCAAATTAGACCTGAGTGAGTGAAAATGACAAAAGCAGCAGTTCCCTTTCTGCCTGTCAGCCAGCGCAAAGTGCCCGCTCTCCCTACGGTGTTAATAACCAAATATGAAATATTTAAATGGCAGCAAATTGCATCAATTAAAATTGTTTCCATTCCAAGTAAGCTCAGATGGCTTGCGTGTTTTGACCCAATGTCTTTTTATGTTTGATATACTCTCTTAATTAAAAAGTGCACAATGATAACAACAAAGCTATGGGTAATTGTAACATAAATGTCTCTTAAAGTACAAAATAAAAAAAAAATTTAAGAGAAGAAAAGCTGAGGTAGGGTCCTCCTGTGAGATATAAACTTTAGGTATTACTGCTTTATTATTTTGTCAACATAACTAGCCATGGATCTAACGGGTGCTTCTTAATGCTGAGCTGACCTTGGTTTCTGCCTCTAGGACATGCCAACCACTTGGTATGGCCAGGCCTTTAGAAGCAGGGCAAACATAGCAGGATGCCAAGAGAGGATAGTAAAAGTTGAGTCCTGGCGACAGGTCTCTTCCAGAGTTTAATGAGGTCTTGCAGAAAAGTAAACCAGATTGGTATTTCTCTTACTCTGTGTTCTCTGATAGCTTCCCATTGCATTTAGAACAAACCCAAGCCATTGACCACAGACCACAGGGACCCACACTTTCAGACCCCACTGTCTCACTATCTCCCTCCCACACCCCATCTGGCCATGTTGGCTTCCTGGTTTCCTAGGAAACCGAGATTATTCTCACCTCAAAGCCTCTGCTCTTTCTCTATCCTATGCCAAGAGCATCTTCTTTGGCTGTTTTGGGGGTTGCTGGCTTTCTCTTACATCAGGCTAGCTCAAAAATCATCTCTTTAGAGAGATCTCCAACAGGAAGGTCTCTCTTCCGGTCTCCCTCCCACTGAAGGCATCATGACACCCTGCTTACCTCCTTTCCCTCATCACAGGCAAGGAGACTCAGAAAGGGTTTTCCCTAAACATCATATACTTATTTAATACTTATTTCTCCTGGTGGGAAGAAGGCAAGGAATTCATTTGTTTTGTTCCCTTAAAGGCCCAGAACGTGGAGCCATGCCTGCCCAGAGCACATGCTCACAAGAATTGAATTAACGGGCACATCCACAAGTAGCACTACAAGCGTGGGATTAAACCAGCCTTGTTTTCATGATGCCAGTGAAGCTTGTGCTGGTCTCATTTACCAACTTCCTTCCAAGCCTCTGGAGAGGCTTCGAACCAACATCGAGGCCAACATCGTGTACATTCCAGCACCAGGGGAATTGCCCAGAACCCAACAGAATTTGATATTTTAGATAATAATGGAATTCCCCTTTGAGGTCCCTTGAGAAAATATCCTAGGGATGGCTGTGAAGTGAGTGGAAATAATGGATATCACGTCTGAGATTCAGACCTTACTCACAGTGATGCTCTGTACTCACCATGAATGCAGCACATGCTTTGACTCATTTTCTTGCATGGGCAGCTCATTCGAGTTTATCTTTAGGAGTTCCTTCAACTCCATTTCTCCTTCTGACTGGCAGTCAATGACATAATGGCAGATGGGGTCCTTCGTAGGCATGGGAGAGCTCTAGGTATTCTGAGATCCACGTGAGACAGGACAGTGGGAAGGAGGACAGTCCCCTGTGGCAGGAAAGTCCTTCTACAGAAAAGTCTCCTGGTCTGGCTTGAATCATGACTCCTTTACTTACTAGCTGTGACTTTGGCCATATTCCTCGGTTTCTCTCTGCTTTAGTCGTCTCAGCTGTAAGATGTAGAGTAATCATGGCTCGCCAGCTGCTTAGGGTTGTTGTAGACTAGAGAATGCGTGTGAGTAAAGCACGTAGAACAGTGTAAAATGGTCCGTGGCACATAGTAAGTGCTGTGTTATCTCTTATGCCTGCCTTGAAGAAATTTGCTGCCCAGGAAGAAAAACAGGACACAAGAAGGAAAAAGGGACCAACGGTGGCCCCTCTGATGAACTCAGATGAATGCTGATGACCGGAAATCTCATAGGACACAAAGAAAGGAGGAGATGGGGCTCTGCATTGGGTGCTTAGAAAAGACCTTCACTGGGGCGCCTGGGTGGCTCAGTTGGTTGAGTGATGGGCTCTCGATTTTGGCTCAGGTCACGATCCCAGCGTCATGGGATTGAATCTCGTGACAGCTCTGTGTTCAGTGAGGAGTCTGCTTGAGATTTTCTCTCTGTCTCCCTCTGCCCCCCACCCTGCACTCTTTCTCCAAAATAAATAACTAAATAAATAAAATCTTAAGAAGAAAGAAAGAAAAAACCTTCACCAAACTAGATTAAGCTAAAGCCTTGAGATGGGAATACTACCCTGTCCCCATTTTGACTGGGCTGGAGTACAATTTCCAGACTTTCAATTCTGAGGTCCCTGCCTGACACTTGGGAAAACCAAACGGTGAGTCAGATAGATCCGCCTCAAGGTGTCAATCACACACACACAGAGAACCTGATAGGTGAGGTCACATTGGAATTGCTGCACTGATCGAAGATTTTCAATTTGTTTGTTTCAGGCTCAATATTTGATCGATGAAAGTGCTATTTGAGAAAAGGGTGATCCTTTCCTTACAGCTGCTGGAAATCTGCCAGTTTGGGTGTTCTTGTGACAATGCCTAGAACTGCTTGGGGTTGGATTTTGCTCGATGAGTTGGCAAATTTGAGGTTTACTCTCTTGCCCAGTTAAAGAACAAGAAGGTAACATCTCGAAGAAGGGCCCCATTCGTGTAAGCAAGGGCTGTATGGAATCATGGGGCTCCTATTACTTCCACCTCCTTGTCCCTCTCTCCTTCCCCTGGATCCAAGCAGGACGCTGCCCTGATCACCCTGTACCGCCCAACCTCGGCTCTGGCGACAGCTGCCCTCCTGTCTGGGGCTTCTGCTGCTGGATACCAGAGGATCAGAGGCTGGGAGGGGCTGCATCTTCTGAATTCCCTTCCATTTTAAGTCACAGAGAAGCTCCATCTGTCGGCTTCATGGGTGTGGAACCAGTCTTAATCATTTTACTGAAGTGTTCGGTGAGGTGTTTGATGATGGCTTCTTTGCTGTTGGGAGACAAGAGCCAGAAGAGTTCGTCTGGAGAATTCCATCTGAAGGAGGGATACCTTATTAGGGACAGTTGGTTAACTATGCTATACACACACACACACACACACACACACACACACACACACACCCCTGCGCGTATAGTTGTGAGCACATATATTTCTTTTCTACCCAAATGTTGAATGCTCTGTTAAGTCATCTGATGAAAATAGTACCTCAGAGGGAAAAATGAAAGATTGTCTCTTCTTACAGGCTATTTCCATGGTAACTCAATTCCCTCAGGCAGAGTCCTAATGATGAGTTATTACTTTTCAGCTAAAACACATTGTAGGGAACTGATTAATAATATAACTTGCACAGCAAAACAACAGGTTAATTTTTCTTTCGTTTGTTCTCAGATGGGAACACACACTGATCTGTGTGATAATTTATCTCAACATCTGACTCGCTCGTCTTAACTCTTCCTTCATGGAATTAACAACAAAGGAAGGGAAAAGGAGGAGACACAGACCCTCAGGGACTCCTTCAGGCCAAATATGTAGGTGGCATCTCAGATGCTGCCCGGAGAAGGAGTGATTTAATCAGGAAAGTCCCTTTTTTAAACCGCCACACCAAGTAGTCCAGCAGCTGGATTGTGTCACGTGTGATTGGACCCTTGGTGCATCTCGAGCTCAGTATCAGAGCTAATACTACAACATGGCTTGGCTGTTTACAAGGTCTTCTGGGAGGAAACAGGCCTGACATAATGAGAAGCCTCTTCCCTGAGGAGTGACCAGATCTCTGTGGTTTTCGTGTTTGACCAGCCAGCCTCAGAGGCTTAGGGCTGTGTTAGCCAAGACGTACCCTTGGCTGGAGGCCCTTAACAGAACCCCTTATGTGAGAGAGGTGGGGACTGGGGTCAAACAGACTACACCCCAGGACGTGGCAACTGGGGCCAAGCAGCTAAAGGGCTTATGGAATTCTCTCTGAGGAATTGGGAATGTATTTAGTCGCTTAAGAGGTTAAATCCCTGGATTTCATGCTGCTTCTACATTCCTAGGATGCCTTCCTCCTCCGCTTAGAGTCCTACTTCCCCAGGCGAGGCTTGACTTAGGGAAAGACCATCTAACAAATATTACCAACAAAGAAAAATAATTAAGAGAAATATTTCACATGGTCACATGGGGGCAGAAAATTTAAATCCCCCAAATGCCTAGAAATCAGATTATCATCTTGAATTTAAAGTAAAGATTTTCAGGTCACATGTTCATCAGATATAAGGAAAATATAAGAGGATGAACAGATAAAATTATAACCAATAACTAAGATATCTTTCATCTTCTGCCCTGGAGTCACTAATAAAAGAAAATTGAAAAACAAACAAATGAAAGTCTGCAACAATTTTCTTAGTTACTAACAGCATGTATTCCAAAGTTGATTCACACACACACACACACACACACACACAGGAGGCACACACATATATATTTACAGTCCATAGAGAAAGTTGGAGAATAGAAAAATGTAATATTTTTTTTAGTAGATTTATTTATATCATAATCTGGTTCAATTCAATTTAACATTCAAAAGTAAACCAGTAGGGAAATTTGTTGATTGGTAATGTTTTAATTGGCCTAGAGGATTTTCAAAAGTTGCTTAACACTGATTTCAGGATTTTTTTTTTTTTAAGATTTTCTTTATTTATTTGTGAGAGAGAGAGGGAGAGAGAGCGAGAGAGTGAGCACAGGCAGACAGAGTGGCAGGCAGAGGCAGAGGGAGAAGCAGGCTCCCCGCTGCCGAGCAAGGAGCCCGATGTGGGACTCGATCCCAGGACTTTGGGATCATGACCTGAGCCGAAGGCAGCTGCTTAACCAACTGAGCCACCCAGGCGTCCCCAGGATTATTTTTCTATAGTTTGAAAAAGAAGATGTGCCAAGATATTTTATCTAGAAATGCGTCAGGTGGCTACCAGGAGAAGAATATAAAAGAAAAGTAGCACTGTATCTGAGAGAAGGGAAAAGATTGATGTGTTTATAGAAGAGAGAGAAGCTGTTCTTTTTTTTTTTTTAATTGAGATGTAATTGACATGCAATATTATATTGCTTTCAGGTGTACAACATAATGATTCGATATCTGTATATACTGGGAAATGATCTGTACGATAAATCTAGTTAATATCCATCACCGTAGTTATAGTTTTTCTTTTCTTGCTAGAACTTTTAAGATCTAATCTCATAGCAAACTTTCCAACATACAATACAGTGTTACTAGCTATAGTCACCATGTTCTATTTTACGTCTTCGCTCAGATAAAGATCCAGAAATGGAATTGCTGGATCATATGTTTGTTCCATTTTTAATTATCTGAGGACCCTCTATAATGTTTTTTATAGTGGCTGCACCACTTTAAATTCCTACTAACCCTTCTCTTTTCTCCACATCCTTTCTAACCCTTGTTGTTTCTTGTCTTTCTGAGAACAGCCATTCTTACAGGCGTGAGGCGATCTCTCACTATGGTTTTGATGGTTTGTACTTTCCTGATGATGACTGGTGTTGAGCCCTTTTTCACGTCCCTGTTGACCACCTTTATGTCTTCTTTGGAAAATTGTCTGTTCAGATCCTCTGCCTGTTTTTTCCATCAGTTTGTTTTTGCTATGAAATTATATTAGTTCTTTGTATGTTTTGGGTTTGAAGGCTTCATGGCATATATGACTTGCAAATCCCCTTTCCTCCCATTCAGCAGAATGATGATTTCCTTTGCTATGCTGAGTTTTTGCATCCCTATTTGTTTATTTTTACTTTTGTTATCTTTGCTTTTGGTGTCAAATCCAAAGCATCATGGCCAAAATCCACATCAAGGAACTAACTATCTACCAATGTTTTCTTCTTGGAGTTGTTTGAAGACAGGTCTTACATTCTTCAATCCATTTTGAGTGATTTTGTGATTTTATGTAAGACAGTGGTCTGGTTTCATTCTTTTGCATATGGTGGTCCATTTTTTCCAGCACCGTCTATTGAAGAGACTGCCCTTTCCCCATTGCATATTCTTGGCTCCTTTGTCACTAACACACACACACACACACACACACACACAGGTTTCTTTCTCGGATCTCTCTTCTGCTCCATTAATTTATGTGTCTGTTTTTATGCCAATCCAATTACTATATTGGATATTACTATATTACTATAATGATTACTATAGCTTTGTAATAACAACAGTTATTCTTGAAAGAAAGGACAAATATTTACAGAATATCTCCAGCTAGATGTATAGAGACTCTTCTATTTCAACCTTAAGGAGTGCTGGTGCGCTTTCCTGTGCCATCTCACAGAAGGGAGAGTAGGACTAGAACAGTGAAATTTGTCCAAAAGGAAAATACTGATTTTGCAGAGGGCTGGGTTCAGTTCTGTTAAAGCTCAGACACTATTGCATTTGGTAGGTTCTCATTTAGATGCCTTTATACTTCTACAGAGAGCAGATATAAACAGCAAAGACACACACACAGGCATACAGAGTAAAAAGATTTTAGGCTCTAATTTCTAAATATCACATGAAGAAATAATTCAAATGGATTGTGAGGGCAAAATTAGCAGTGAGATAAGTCAAAGTGGGAATTAGAAATGATTAGTGATTGAATGAAAAGAGAACAGTCTGTATTCACACTGGAACACAACTTGCAAAGAATAGAGTCCCTAAATAGGTTGTTTGGGTCACTCAAGACCCCGGGTGATTTGGGTTTAGTGATAGTAAAATAGAGTTTAAGAGCACTGTCTCACAAGTTAGTCTGCTACAGTTGATTGTGGCCATGTTAGAAACCTCTCTCTGATTTTCTGCTTTCTTGCCCATAAAATGGGGAAAGTAATATTAACTTGTAATGTTTGGAGGAGTTTAAAAAGTGATATGTATGTTTTAAATGGACTAGACCTTATATCACTGAACTTATAGAGTGTCACAAGGGCAGATCAAGTGAGATATTATATATTATAATCAAGTATTATTTAATTTATTCACTAAGTGAAGCTTGAGTCTTCCAATCAATGGTGTTGCGACTTTGCACTAAGTTTCATGTCTCTCATGATCGATAAGAAATTGAAGAGTTAGGCTTCCTATACTGGACAAAGGACAAAGTAGCAGTATTCTCAATTTCTAGTTATACATTGAACAAAGAAGGTTCAATACATTCAATACAGAGAAGAATCTATGAGTATAAAATCTGGTTCTCTGAAAACATAAAAAGATTGATAAAATCCTAGACAGACCGATGAGGAAGAGAGAGAAAGAGATAGAAGAAAAAATTGCCTATTTCATAAAGAAAAGAGAGTATCATACAGACCCTGCAGATATTACAATGATAGTTCAAAAATATGATTAAAATCTTTGTGTCAATAAAATTGATGATTTAAATGAAATTAATAAGTTTTACAAAAGACACAAACTACCAAAGCTAATTTGAGAAAAAAATATAAATACTTGAGTATCCCCTTATCTACTAAATAAATTATATTATTGGTTAAAACCTTTTCACAAAGAATACTCCAGACCCAGATGACATTATGAACTCTACCAAACATTTAGGGAAGAAATAATATCAATTTAGCACAAATTCTTCTAGAAAAAAATTAAAGAAAAAGAAATACTTCCCGTCTCACTTTATGAGACCAGTGTTATCCTGATACCCAAACCTAACAAAATAATTACAAGAAGAGAGACAAATATCCCTCATAAACATAGGTGTGAAAAATTTTAGCAAAATGTTAGCAAGTTGAATACATCAATTTGTAAAAAAACCAATGCAGCATGACAAACTGGATTTTATCTCTGGGTTGCCAGGATGGTTCAACATTCAAAAACCAGCTCTCTTCAGATTAGTGTTTGAATCATATACCGTTATTCATCTTTCTATCTTTAAATTTTCAATATCTTTATATTTAAGTTGTGTCTCTTATAACCAGTGTAGAGTGAGTTTTTGTGTTTTTATCCAGTTACTGGTAAAAGATTGTA
Organism: Mellivora capensis; assembly: GCA_004024625.1. Lineage (NCBI taxonomy): Eukaryota > Metazoa > Chordata > Mammalia > Carnivora > Mustelidae > Mellivora > Mellivora capensis. The sequence goes on from PISX010006156.1 coordinate 45,922, forward strand.
GATTTTCCTACTTCTTCCTTCAATTTGGTCTATTTTGCTTTTTATGTTTTGAAAGTATATTATTAGTTGCAATAAATGGTATGTCTTATTTGTTTGTTGAACATTTTTTCATTATGAAATATTCTTATCTACTTTAAGGAGTGATTTTTGCTTTAATAGCTATTTGTCTGAAAAATTAGACTAGAGGAAAATTATAAACAGTTGATCAAATGATGCCACGAAGACCATTTAAAAATCAAATCATAAGTGAGAGAAGATATAGACAACACACATCTCTGAAAAGACACATATCCCTAAGTATGTAAAGAATATATAAATCAATAAGAAAAATTTAGATACCCAATAGTAAAATGGACAATACATTTGAACAGGTACTTCAAAAAATGATATATAAAGAGCCACTAAACGTAATGAAATGTGCTCAGATTTGTTAGTAATCAGGGAAATTTAAAACGTGACGAATAGCCATCACACTTACTAGAAGGGCCAAGATTTAAAAGTCTGAAAATGTTAAGAGTTGGCAAGGATGTCAAGTACTGGGATCTTTCACACAAACCTGGGAATATATTAGGTATATATTGGTATATATAGGTATTAGGTACCATAATGGCTATCTATAGGTACAACCATTTTAGTAAACTTTGACTTTATATACTACATTTTACTATACATGTAGCTGGTATTATGTACATTTTATTCTTAAATATATGCCTGTAAGAAATATGTACACATGTACACAAAAAATATGTCCAAGAATATTCACGACAGCCCTAGTTGTAATCACCGAAACCCACAAACAACCCAAACATTGATCAACAGTAGAATGGATGAACTGAGGTGTACTAATAGAATAGAATATTATCCAGCAACTAAAATGACTGAACTATTTCATGCAACAATTTGGATAAAAATTGCAAACATGGGGGCGCCTGGGTGGCTCAGTGGGTTAAAGCCTCTGCCTTTGCCTCAGGTCATGATCCCAGGGTCCTGGGATCGAGCCCCACATCGGGCTCTCTGCTCAGCGGGGAGCCTGCTTCCTCCTCTCTCTCCCTGCCTGGTCTCTGCCTACTTCTGATCTCTGTCTGCCAAATAAATAAATAAAATCTTTTAAAAAATTGCAAACATGTCGAACAAAAGAAATCAGACACAAGAAAATGCAAACCATACAATTAGGTTTATATAAAGTTCAAAACTGAACTATCTATTGTATTAGAGGTCGGGATAGTGACAGGATGTAGGGTAATTTGGGGAAGGGCAGCAAAGGGCTTTGGGGGAATCAATAACATTCAATTTATTGAACTGGGAGGTGGTTACATTTACTTGCAATAATTCATTGAGCTGTGGGTTTATGATTTTTTACTTTTCTCAATGTAGTTGTACTTCAATTAAAGAGTTAATAAAAATTCCTAACATGTACAATGCAACTAAGCTTAAATCTCCTCTTGTGTTTCTTGACAGTGAAGCCATAAATGGAAGACATTAAATTATGTCAAATTTACTTTCCAGTGCAAAGGAAAATCAAGCTGCTTTCAGTGGACTCTGTTCTGCTAGCCTCGCTCCTAGGTTTTAATATGCTTCCATTAAAAGAACTTTTAGGTAATGTTCCTGTGTCAGTTCCATGGGGGAAATTTTGTTTCTGCTTGGCTCATCATTGTGGATCTAGTACCTAGATTAATTTCAAGATCAAATAAAGTGCTCAGCAAACATTTGTTGAATGAATAAATGAATTAAAGCAAAAAGAAATTATTGATAGAAATTCCCCAGAAAGTCCCTGGCTGCCCTTGAATATTTCTCTTGTTGTAAGAGGTGCACTGTGAGAAACAGCTCCAGAAATGTCAGGAGATAAAGCTTCCCTTTTTCTTTTCCTAGCAACCTGAGAAGTCACAAATACTTTGCAGTCATCTACTTCAAGACCACCTCTGATTTGGCTGGGTTCAGTGCACCCACTTGAAATGATTCATAATGACCTCTGTGAGAGCCATTGCAGGACAGGGCATGTGTCTTCCATGGAGTCCATTGCTTGCCTTCCCACATGTCAGAATTTATACACTAAGAGTAATATAGTGGCATTCCTTTGAAAAAATTCTGTAATTCAGCCTTGCCTTTTCCATGAGTTATCCTTTAGCATTTTAGAGTGACTTGTGAATGGACAGGTAGAAAAATCCATGTGTGACATAGGTTTAAGCTGTGAAGAAGAGCACAGGTTGTTCTTACCACACATCTTGGCCTTTAATCATAGATTGCCTTGAATTGTTATTTATTCTTTTCATGAAAGCACTCTGCATCTCTCATCAAACTGTAGGCTCATTTAAATCAGGGGCTGTGACTCTTTCAGTTCTCAGGTATCTTGCCTGGATTACATTAAGCCAAGAACATGAACTGACCTGAGCCCAGGACCAGCTGGCAGGGAGAAGGATAAAAGCAGGGAGACCAAATGGGATCAGATCACAATAATTCATACAAGAAAGATGCTTAAGCCAAGAGTCAATAATGTTGGCGAAGAACAAGGGTAGAGCTCTGAGGACCTCCAATATTATATGTCAAGGAGATGAGCAGAAATAAGGATGCACATTGGTAAGTCATGGCCAAGGCATGACCAAGGAGGAGCAAGAACAGGAGTGTGGTGTCTTGAAAGCCAGCTGAAGAAAGCCTAACCAGAAGGAGGGAGTAGCCAACCTGATGGCCAAGTAGGAGGAAGGCTGACAACACTGGATCTAGCTACATGTGGTTTTTGGTGGCTTCAACCAGAGTAGTTTCAGTGACAAAGTGGAGGTGACAACTGCTGGTGAAGATATAGTAGCTAGAGGATCTGGAGACAGTGAAAACAGACAACTTCATCCAGTATTCTGCTACAAAATGAAGGAGGAGAATGGCCAATAGTTGATCAGAGAACTGAGTTTTGCTAATTTTATCATCATTGAATGTGAGAAATATGAACAATGAGTTAAAAGTAAGGATACACTGCAAAGGGGGAGACTGATGTTTTAGGATAGGGAGGAGTTTTGCTAGAATGATGTCCTTGAAAGGTTGACAAAGGGTGGAATTATAGGAGTGACTCACCTTGTCTTTTTCCTTGGAACTTTCCCAGCAGTGGAAGTTCTGTGACCCAGGAAGCCCTCAGGCCTGGGCAAACCAGGAGAGTTTGTCACGCTAAGTGAAGAAGGAAATAAGGTCAACTGACAATTAGCTCTGGGAAGGAGGTAGTGGGGATTTGGGAGTGAAATGAGAGTGGAAATAGTTGTCCTGAGATGCACCCCTGGCTGAAACATGCAAGTCATTAAATTCTAAGAGCAAGAAAGAATGTGCAGAGGTGACCTTTTCATTATAGTTTTTTACCTTCTGATCAAAACCATCAGTAATGAGAGAAAATCTGTATCAACAAAGGCTTTGATCTCATGGAAGAGAAATCCAACTGATGTCCAAAAAGAAAAAAATGGAGCCTTCGCTGGCAGCCAGTAAAAGGAGAAAACATTCAAAATGTTATCCACATCAACTACCATCTCTCCACAGTTAATGGAAAATCACATCGTCTGTGAGCTTTTGGGAAAGAGGTTTACTAGATAAGATACTTTGAAAAAATCGTACATGGAGAACTATTGACCATATCATTTGTTTTCCTTCTGTTCTCTTGCTGTGATTGTAAACTTGGCTTGCTTGATAAGAACCCTTCATGTGAAGGCTCCGTAGATAATGCCCTTATAGGTCCCTGGCTCATACTCAAATTATAAATCATGTCAAGATAAGGAAATCATTTGGTTCTTTAAAGTTGAAAAGACGATGTGATTAAAAATGTCATTTGGTGGATATATGAGAAGGTTTCCTATAATCAGTTATCCAAAATAAACCATATTATTTAGCAAATGTCTGCAGGGAAGCAACCAAACAGATGTTGAAGACAATGAAGGAAAGCTGAAAATACCTTGAACATTGGAGTGTTTTGTTTTTTTTTAAATGTGTATTTTGGAGTGAGGGAATGAGAGATATATGTTTATTTTTTAAATGATCAATTGCTATTGCTTTTATGGGACAGTTTTTTTTTTTACATACTATAGAAATTAATGCTATGAACATTTACTTCAAGGCTAGGAGAGAAAATATGAGATGAAAGCTAAGTGTAATCAGCATTTTGAACTACAGAGAACATGACTTGTGTGGAAAAGAAGTCTTTTGAAATCCACAGAATCGCAAATTAGGAATCACAGGTAAACTGTGTCCAGGGGAGGTGTGAAGGAGAAAAGAACTGAGCACATTTAGAGGCAGGGTTATTTCGTTGCAATTTCACCTCGGAACATAAGGCAGGGGTGTTCTTCCTTGGATGGGAGCAGTCATGCCCACATGCAGCAGCACTTCTTCCTCCTTCCCCCTCCTTGCCTTTCCCCAAATAACCCGTCCTTCTGGTCTACCCCAAATAACCCTTACTTCTGGAATGCTGCAGGATGCCCAGCTCCTGAGGGGCTTAGGTGGAGACAGAGAGCACACCAGCTTCCCCTGCACAAAGACTGAGGTATGGGAGGATAGTCGCAGCAGGGTAATGATTCCAGAAGGTGCTCTCCTAGCAGCCATGATGAGATAGGAAAGAGGCTGATTTCTTGATGCTGAAGGGGCCAGGGGTGGGCAAGATCTAGAATCATGAATGTGGGGCACTTTATACAAATGGGACATTCCCAGTCTTTACGTCCCCCTCACAGCCAGGTAGGCACCCCTGAGAATCAGGCAGACAGCAGCTCAAAACCCTGCTCTGTTTCCCTCAGGAGCACAGTGTGGATTCAAAAGTTTGGAACAGATCTGCTTTAGAAAACTCCTTTGAGAGCCCTGAATTCATGTGCTCAGAACTGAGGAAGATTTGGGGGGAAACTAGAAGGCATTGCTGGAGGACTCAAGAATCCCCTGTCCATGCTCTTTCCTGGCTCATTCTTCTAACATCATGTTGGACTATGCTAACATTCTTCCAAAGGGGGGAGGGTTTCCTCCAGAGGCAAGGCCAGCACGCCAAATATATGAGTATTTGTTCCAATCACACTGCCAGTCCCTTACACAGTCAAGGACATTGCAACTCCGGGGCAGCAGAAGATCCAGACTCACCAGCTGGCAGCCTTGGACAGGGAGTATAATGGAGACGCAGCAGTACACGATGAAGACGGGAGGTCTATGATTCTGTCCAGGGCAGAAGTCATTTCTGAGCGTGAGAAGGGGGGATGTAAGGGAAGAGTGCACCAGGTGCTCTCCCTCCTCCTCCATTCTGAGTCCTACACCATGCTGAGGAGTGCCTTTCTCCCTTCTCCCCTCCCCTCCCCTCTCCTCCCTTCCTCTCTTCTCTCTGCCCCCTCTGACTCTTGCCCCCATCAAATCCCAAGCCCAATGGTAGACAGGAGGTATGTGCTGGTGCATGTGGGAAGGTGTAGATCAGTGAGGGTTGGGAGTTTGGAAGGAGGAGAATAGTCAGAATTACTTGGGGGAAGGAAAGAGATATCCATTTGGGGTTGTTCGTTATTATTATTATTACTACTACTACCACTATTATTATTTACCTGGAAGTCTGAGGCAACTTCACCCTTTGATCACCACCAAGCACCTTGCCCACAGGTCAGTCTCCCCTCCCCCTTCCATGAACGTATGCATTTTTGCAACTCCCTTATTTACTGTAGTGCCTGGCAAATAGGGGTGTTCAGTAAAGATAAGTTTCCTGAACGAATAAGTAAATGAATGAATGAATACCCAAATGAAGATGACAGGCTGAACTTCTGGAAAATGTTTCTTATCTCTCCTGCCCCTACTTAGGAGCAGCCAAGTGGGGGGCAAAGGGGGTGTCTTCTCATTTTCCTTGCAGACATGGAAAGCTGCAGTGCTGGTTACCAAGGCCGAGAAGTGCCCCAAGGCTCATGGTTTGGTCACCAATTCAGCTGTCCCTCTCCATGTGCATATGTCACATATGTCACATGGTTTTCTCCACAGGGTCCTTCCTTTGAAGAATAACACAGCAGGAATCCCTTGTGTGTCTGAGATAACTTGTTCTATCAGCCCCCAGAGAGCAGAATGGGAGGGGCCAAGAAAGGGAATGGAAGGCAAAAAACATATCTGGTCTCAGTGTCAGACATGAGGAACCAAACCACACAAACCAGCCCAGTGATTGTAAGCTACAGCTTGGGTCCCGGCAAACGGTGGACTGAAATGTGGATGAGATCGTTTGGAGGGTCATTTAGATGATCCCTGAGACCCTAAATGGTCATTAAAGGAAAACACAGGACCCCTTCACTCAGTGATAACCAGTGCTGTGTTTCTCTGGCCAGTTTCTCCTCTGTCCCTGAAAAAAAAAATGTGCTTGGCCTAGATAGCTGGAAACTGGGCTAAATAGTGTGGGGTCTGCCCTCCTGATGAAGCTCCTTCCGTTACACCCGGGCCCCCCTTTTTCTGGACGGTAAACATCAGGTTCCTTTTTCCTGGGCTATGGACCAGGTCAATCCAAGCCTAGCTTCAGGGTGGGGACTGAAGAGGAGCGGCACTAGGACCTAGTGGAGGTCTAGCAGCAAGCATTCATCATAGATGGCCCTACACTGGGACTGACCCCTCCAGGCTCCTGTTCTGGGCTAGGCTGTGTCTCATTGCTCTGTGTTCCCAGAGCCCATCCCAGTGTCAAGGACAGATGTGATGACAAATACCTGATTGCTCAGTGCTGTCTCCTCCTGCCCTGCTCTCTCCATGGTGCTGGGCACCCTGCTTCAGGGGTTTGACCTTCTCCTGGGTCTTTTAGAATCCTTTGCAAAATTTACTGGTGCTGTGTTCTGTTCTCTTGCCCTGGTTCCTGTTCTCCAGATTAATCACATTGATTAAATCGGTGTTAATTGTTTAATGCCTAACCCCTGCTGAGAATACTGGCATTTTAGTGGGGACTCATTGAAGGGCTAGAAAAATGGATCTAGGAATTGTGTGGCATAGAAACGGGAAGGAAGAGTCAGAAAGGGAGATAAGATAAGAACATAAGAACAGTTAGAAGCCTACCGTATTCAACTAGACTTGAAATAATGAGAGCGTAGGTTAGCATAATCAGAGTGGATTGGTGAACATCTTGTGGATGTCATGATCTTTAGCAGTTTCCTGTATTTGGGGAGCATGGGAATGAATCCCGCCTTCCCTTGGTAGAAGCTGGAACCTTAACACAAGTGAAATCTTTCCCAGTGTCCTTGGCTCCTGAGGTCCAGCCTCGGATACTTGGCTAATCAGTGCACCCATTTAGAAAAGAAGAGACGTCATTTGCTGGCAAAGGGGGTAGAGTCTAAGGAAGTGATACCATGATTTCAGAGGCCACAGGGCTGAAGTCCTCTTGGGTTCACAGTGTGAACCATGGCCTGTGTCCTGAGGAGACCACACAAGGTCTCTGCTGGGAAAGCTCATGTGAGTTCCTGGCTATGGACACTTCAAGCTCTAATCTCGGGAGAGTCTATGAGTTTCCTAGTATCATTTCATAAATTCCTTTTCTGCTTAACCTACCCACCATGGGTTCCATTCCTGCAACTCTGAAGAATATAAGAGAACACTGAGAGGATTTGATGTTAAGTATCCTGTTGATTCTTTACCAAGATGGCAAATCCTTGCAGGACCCTATTTTGTCTTCTTGACCACCCTATAGGACTTAGAATATAACAGGCATTTCAGAGGTAGAGAAGACTACCCAATCTGATTGAGAATCTTCTGAAAGTTATAAAAGACCCTCTGGTTTTAAAAGCCAGATTGGGCATAATTTGTACGAATTCTCAGCAGCCTCCAGAGTTCTCAGCCAAGCCAGGCATCCTTTGGGGTAAGTAATCTTACTTCATGGGGATATCCAACAGTACCTGTTGAGGAGATGTTTTGGAAAGAGCATAGTTCCAGACCAAGTATGGCTCAGGAAGCCAGACAGGCAGAGTCCTTCCAACGGAAACTGAATTGTTCTCCAACATTTGGTCTGACTGTATGAATTAGAGAACGAATTTCACACAAAGGATGTTTCAATTGGATCCTTTACTTGCCTGAATGACTTGCACACCTTTGACGTTCATTTTCTGTTTTGTTTGTCTCCAGAAGAAAAGAAAAGAAAATAGCAAAGTCTCCAGCAGAGATGAGGTAAGAAACGCTCAGATGAAAAATCCCATTTGCTTGCCTGACCCGCCGTGACCTCCGTTCTGTGGCTAATATTCACTGTCTCTGGGGAAGCTGTGGTCAGCGGGCAGTGGGGATGGGCAGAATTGCTTGCACGTGAGCCCGTTTTCCATCATCACGCATCATCCATCCATCAGATGTCTGCCTTCTCTGCTTCTTATCTGATACTCCTTTGTTCCGCTTGGAGAGAAATTGTAAAGAACTAGAAGAGTCTTCGAAGAGCATATATCAGGCAGATCACCGCCATGTTTAATAAACCAGGCACCGAGTTTGCAGGCTGCAGAAGCAGAGCCCTTGGAAGGAGACCCACACTAGCGTCACGCTGATCGTGGGACATGTGACCAGGGTGATGTTGGCCTCACCTGGAAGCAACTGAACACTGGCCATCCAGGGAAAGAAAGACACCAAGGAAATTAAATTCAGGTGGTTGGGTATCAAAATAGAGGAGCTAAGAAACAAGGATGTGTAGAGCTTCCCAAATGACATTGTTGCTTCAGCATGAGCTTTTCTTTAAAATACCCACCCGAGGGGTGCCTAGGTGGCTCAGTGGGTTAAGCCTCTGCCTTTGGCTCAGGTCATGATCTCAGGGTCCTGGGATCGAGCCCCGAATCGGGCTCCCTGCTCGGCGGGGAGCCTGCTTCCCCCTCCCTCTCTGCCTGCCTCTCTGCCTCCTTGTGATCTCTCTCTCTGTCAAATAAATAAATAAAATCTTAAAAAAAAATAAATAAAAATAAAATGCCCACCCCAAGGGGTGCCTGGTGGCTCCATCGGTTAAGCATCTGCCTTTGGCTCAGGTCATGATCCCAGAGTCCTGGATCTTGCCTTGCATTGGTTCCTGGCTCAGGGAGGAGCCTACTTCTCCCTCTCCCCCCTGCTTGTGCTCTCTTTCACTGTTTCTCTCTCTCAGGTAAATAAATTTTAAAAATCTTTAAAAAATAATAAAATAAAAATAAAAATAAAATAAAATACCCTGTCCAAAGCACACATTGTTGCTTTATGAACCTTTTGTAACAGCTATGGCCCTCTCATAGGACAGGAATCTGCTAACAGGATTTACTTGGAGTTAAACAGCAAAGGTAATGCCTATCATCTGAACGTATAACACACTCATTGTAATGCCATCTTGTTATCTTTGCAATTCTTTAAAGTTCAGTGTTATCATTAAAGAGAAAACATAATGAGTTGGGTTGAATTTTCACAGTCACTGAAATGTCTATTTGCGTGACCTTTGTTCTTTTTCTGCTCTGGTTTGATAATAACTCTTTCTATAGCTTTATTGTTGAAGATACTTCCTGACCATGACCCTCTTCTTCATCCCCCTGTGTGACAGCATGTTTAATAACTTCCCCACTTCCCAGACGAAGAACCTGGGACTCAGGGGGCTGAAACTCCCTCCCCAAGTTCTTACAGCAAGAAGACAGACTTCCAAGCTGGCCACTTGCCTCTGACCCCAAATCCCAGTTCTTCCTTCTGTGCGGTGAAATCCTAAATGATGCTAATTCTCGATACTACGATGCCAGTCACAGCTTTAGGATGTGATTGAGGTCAGCATTGTCTCTCCCACAGTAAAGACGTGGAAAACATAACAAAACACTTTAAAAAATAATAAATCTGCCCAAACTGGCAAAACAGACAAGAAAGCATTTCCTTTTCACCCTATGCAGCTCCCTACATGGAGACTGCCTTGGGGTTCCCTAGCCCACACCTGGCTCATCCCTGCTGCTTGGAATTTGCTGCACTGGTGAGCCAAGGTATAATAGAAACTTAACTCAGTGATAGATCGGCTGCATGGCTTTTGTCCATTCACTCACCGTACCTCCAAATTGGTGTCCTCGAGGGTAAAATGGAAATACAGAAAAACATGGCACCGTAAAGTGCTACAGAAATACTTGGTGCTGGCATTAAGGACGTAGGTCAAGCAAGCAAAACTCTGTTCAGTGCACGGGAAAGCACCTTCACAGTTACCCAGGACGGAGCTCCAGCCCCTCTTCCGGCACGCGCTAAACCCCGATGGAAGGGCCAGGGAGCTCCGAGGGAGTGCTCACCCCACCCCAAAAGAACCCTTTCTGCCCACGAAGAGATCCAACTCTAGAACGTTCTCCCAAAAAAGAGCCCATTTCCGCGTGTCTTATGAAACCCCAAGGATATTGATCAGATAGGACGGAGGTGCAGGTGCTACCATGACAGACCCAGCTCAGGGCGGAGACCCAGGCAGGTACCCAAGTCCCAGGTGCTGGCCGAAACAGGGCTTTGATCTGCAGTGTGCGTCCCTCCTCGGTCTGCTGTTCTCACAGGCCCTGGGAGGCCAGAACAGTGCATTAGCCTCCAAATCCAACTCTGGCTGCTCGTGGAGAGAACAGAAGGGAAATCAAGCTGGGACTGGATGCCACAAAAAGGAGGACTTTGAGTCAAGATGCGTAGAGCCCCTGTGGCAAATCCAGATGAAATCTCTCCAACAGGCTTGCTCTTCTTCCGCCTCTCTGGGCCCACGTTTCTCTCAATAAAAAGCATGAGATTTGCATAGAGCGATTTCCCTCCCTGTTTCCTTCCTCTCCCCCCTTCCCTTCCCCCTCCCTCCTTTCCTCTCTCTTCCTCTCCACCACCCCCCATCCCCCACCCCTCACTCCTCCTTGCTATTGGCTCCGGTATAAAAATCCTTTTAAAGATCATTCCAAGGTCAGATTTTGGATGTGTTCTCATAGCTTTTCTAAAACCGAGATAGTCATTCATTATATCAGTCAATTCCCATAAGGAAGCACTTCTCTGTGCAGAAACTGTAGGACTAAGCCAACACTTGGAAGCTGCTTTTGGCTGAGGGTAGAGGCAGGAGGGACAATGCGTGTGACCCTGAGAGGTGGGGGCTGTTGGCCCAGGAATGGATTTGGAGAAGGGTCCACTGTCAGGCCTCACGGGGAGGTCCAGAGCACACTCCATCAGGTGTGAACGATGAGCACATGGCTCCTTTCTGCAGCTTATGTCAGGGGCTGGTGTCAGTGCTCCAAAGGAAGCAGATTGGGGCTGTAGGTCAGAGCTACTGTTAAAGGTTTATTAAATCACCATGGGATGGTGGCAGTTGGAGAAATGCATTGACGTTGAACTGTGAGTCCCAGGTATGTGTATCATCATAAAAGCCAAATATGAACTGCTACTTACTTAAACTCTGCTTAGAATTTGTCCAGCAGGATATATTTCCGACTCATAAGAGGACAGAGGTGTTTTTTTCTCCACCTAAAATTACTATCATTCTAATTGCTGTTGTGTGTGGTGTACTTCTCAGTCATTTTGTCTTAATGAATTTATCTTAACACATCATCAAAATAATTTTGTCAAGTTATCGGTAGCTACCATCTCCACTTTTCCATCATCTATGCGATTTACAGGTTAGGAAAAAAGCCAAGTAGTCACTTAATAGTCACGTAAGATTTTCCTGGTTTCAATTCTGTCCATAATTTTAGGACCTCTACTTCTTGATTTAAAAGCCACTTCCAGGGGTGCCTGGGTGGCTCAGCGGGTTAAAGCCTCTGCTTTCGGCTCAGGTCATGATCCCAGGGTCCTGGGATCGAGCCCCACATTGGGCTCTCTGCTCCGCCGAGAGCCTGCTTCCTCTCCTCTCTCCCTGCCTGCCTCTCTTGCCTACTTGTGATCTCTGTCTGTCAAATAAATAAAAAAAACCTTAAAAAAAAAAAAAGCCACTTCCAAACCCAACAGCTCAACTGCCCAGCAGGTATGGGAGTTGGCATTTAAGCTCCATGCCAGCTTACTTTTTGTGTGTCTTCCTGAATGACAGGCTCTAGAAAGATAGAAAATACATTTGGCAGACTCTCTTGCGGCTAGGGTTCTGGATGGTTCACTTGGAACCCCTATTTGGAAGGTGGTGGTGAGTTGGGAGCTCCCTGCCTGTGGCCCCAGCTGCAGTCCTGGGGGTCCTGGTGAGGTGGGGCTGCCTGACTCAGCATCTGGGGTCCAGCCACCCATTAGGGTGGTGCTAAGAAGTGACTATGGTTCCCCAAATGCTGGACAGGGGACTGGTGATGTGTTCTTGACCTCTACCACTCTGCTGTTGGCCTCTTGACCTCCATGTCCTTAGCAGAGGCACCAACTCTCCATCTGGAGTTGTTCCTGGAGTCATCCTGTTCTTTCAGACTGCTCAAGGAGCCTGCCTGGTTCCTGGCATCGGATCCTCTTTTTGTTGAAAATACCTGAGATATTTTCATTTTCATGCACCTGAACCCTAACTGATATGCATTCCCACCCCCCAGTGCCAGCCAGGTCTGGGAGTCCCCACCAGGATGTCATATCTGCCTATAGTCACAGCCATCCCACCTCCTGGGTGATGAGGGCTATACTTCCCGAACTTTCTCCTGCTTCAGCCCCTTATAGTGACCCTCACTGCTAAGACTTCTGATACTCTTTTTTTTTTAGATTATTTATTTATTTATTTGACAGAGAGAGATCATAGTAGACAGAGAGGCAAGCAGAGAGAGAGAGGGAAGCAGGCTCCCCGCTGAGCAGAGACCCCCAATGTGGGACTCGATCCCAGGACCCTGAGATCATGACCTGAGCTGAAGGCAGCAGCTTAACCCACTGAGCCACCCAGGTGCCCCAACTTCTGATACTCTTGAAGACCCCTTGCTCTTTTCACTGCGGTTGGAAGCTGAAGGTCACCAAAGGTCCATTGCCAGGGGGATGCCTGGCTGGATCTCCTCTGCAGGTCTGTCCATCCTTATATGGACAGTGTGGTAGTAATCTGCAGTGAAATGGGGAGACTCTCTTCTCCACTACACCATCGCTTTGCCAAACCCCTTGCATATCTCTAACGACTTTCAGAGACAACTGTACAAGTGTGCTTCTCAGTCCGACTTAGAACTTCCTACTCCCTGGTGCTTGCCCCATATCCACTAATTAAATAACCAATTCTACAAAATTTGTTGGGCCTCGAATATAGAGTGGGCATGGGGCTACACCTAAGACATCTGTTTATTCTGACAACGGAGAAACGTCACTATATCAAATTTGTGTCCCGATGCTCTCTTCCCACTGAAGGGCTGCATTCAGGATATGAATGAGCCCCTTGGCCATCAGAGCTCTCCAGCAAGTCTGCCAGACACACCTGCAAGCTGGGGTGTCTACAACTCATACCACCTGGACTTCTACCAGGAGGAGCACATGGAGGTTGGAAGGTGCCTGGGGAGGAGGGTACCTGTGGATACTGGATCCTCATTCCTGCCACAGTGCCCTCCCCAAGGTCATGATCATGTCCATGATGTCTGCTAATGGATCACAGAAGGACATCCAAGGAGGGCTCCTTTAGACAACAGAACGTAGGAGTTTATTGCATTCCTGAACCTCCCTTTTGCTTACCCCATCATTAGAAGATGAAACACAAGTCCAATTGTCCCATAACAAAATGTGTTTCCCGGAAAGTGACCTAAAGGCCTTCAGTATTAGAATTAAAATGCTAGTTCCGTTTTACTCTTTGAAAACTTTATTTCATGGAGGATATATTATTTTAGATATGATGATTAGGACAAAAGGTCACAGAATCAAAGAAGAGAAATGACATTTAAAATGCATCCTTAACTTTATTTAAATTTAAAATTTCTTGGGTTGTTTACAGAAGCCATGTAACACTCCGCTATAGGGAAAATAGCAGGAGAAAATGAGAGGAAAACTTTCTAAAAATAGTCTTTGGAGGAAAGTTTTCTTCAGAAATATATTCAAGGATCTCAGGGTAGAACAGGAAAGAGAAATGTCTTTAGAACATCTGAGGGGAAAATATTTTTAGTGAAAGAGAAATTCAGGGAATATTTATTTATTTGCTCAGTTTCAAAAGATATTCTTTTGTCCTGAGACCCTGAGGAAAGCCAACATGGTGTCTTCTGAGGTTGTTGGGAAAAGGAGGCAGGAATTTTGACATCCAAGTGGGTGATTCACAGAGAGGTTAAGAAGTATCAGAAACAGCTGCTGGTCCCTTACTCCCACTGACACCCAGCAACTAAAAGAGATGGTAGTTAACACCACAAACCATTTTCCTGAAAAGATCCAACTTGTAGACAAAGGAACTATTTACTTTTAAAATGTGCATGTCTAAAAGAAATTTTAGGAAACCCTGAATGTGTCCATTTCTCTCTCTCTTGCTCTCGTAGATTTTAGGTTTTTTCTCTTTATCCTCCTTTGTTTCCGAACTTTTACAAAAGTGTATCCAAGTGTGGATTTTTAAAAAACATTTATTCTGCTTGGCATTTTATGAATTTTTTTTCCTCTAGGTACTCAGGCCACTCTTCTTTCTTCTGGAAAAATCTTAGCCATGACTCTTTAAGCACTGTCCCTCAAGGATCCTCTCTATTTTCTATCTCTAGAATTCATTGGGAAAATATCTAGATTGATCCTTCATGTCCCTTAACTTTTCTTTCATATTTTCTTTTTCTTTGTTTCTTTGTGATCCATTCTGGAAGATTCCTTTAGTTTGATCTCCCATTTCATGAACTCACTTTGAGCTGTATTGAGATTCAACTCATCTATTGAGTTTTTGTTTCAACTGCACTATTTCTCACTACCAAACTTACTAATTTGTTATTTCTATATCCATCCATTCCTCTTTGCTGAAGCCATTTCTTCCTTTACTTCCTTGAGGATATGGAAATATCTCTCGGTTCTAAGTTGGCCCTCAATGGCGCTTGCTACCTGTCCTTCAGGCTGCTGGTCTTTCTCAGGTGGCCAAACATGCCTCTGTGGAATGTGAGGATGTCTGGCGAGATCATCCCCTTGTGGCTTCAGCCTGGAAGTTGGCAGGAGCAGTACTCTGGGCTCCCACAACCCGTGGAACCCGTGGAAGCCATGCTCTAGCCTCAGCCACGTGTGGACATTTTTCTGCTAGGCACAGCCCTGGATGGGCAGCATAGTTCTGACTGCCAGCCCTCCTGCCCACCTGGGATGGAGGTCCCCAATCCCTGCCCCAGGTGTTTGGCCTTGTTCTAGACCAGGTCCACTGTAGGAATGTGGGGCAGGCCCACACTTACAGTTGTGGGCTTCCTTCTGCCTCTGTGGTGTAGGGACAGTGCTCATTTCTTATCTACAGAGATTTCCTTGTCTTGTTTTTGTGCATGACTGTGTTGCTTATAAATACATCTAAAAATATTTTTCACGTGTAATGAAGAGGAAGGGAAGTTACAGCCTATGCTCAACAGGAACATCTGGAACCTGGGATCTAGTTAGGAATTTCTCAGGAGAGGAGCAGGGGATTGAAGTGCAGTGGGAGACTGGCTATTTTCTTCAGTTCCTTACACTGTCACAAAGGTAGGAATGGAAAACACAGGGATAAGGAAAAGCAGAGTCCCCTACAGAGGGCCAGGAGGAGGATATAAGTGGGAGTCATGGGGATTACATGAGGATTGAATTACAAGTACCAAAGTCAAGTCTCTCCATAGTTCATATTGAAATAATGATTTCGTTTTCCCTGTCCCGAGGAATGGAGTTGTAGCATGTGTTTATTTGCAAACATTTTTCTCAGGATCCCTTCCTGTTGCAACATATGTCCAGACAACACAAGTCTCAAAGAATAAAATCACTCTTTTGATTATGTGGTTGGTAACAGGCAGTTAGCATTTCACTGTTTCTGCCTTTAAAATATAAATTATAGGCAAGCAGAGTTGTTGTGGGTCTTTGATAGGAGGAAGATGTAGAGGTATCTTCCAGCCTTCCAGAACTCCTTTGGTAAAATTTGAATCTAATATTGAGGTTAAGTTCTACTTCATCTCAGTGTTGCTGAGTAAGACGTATTTCTTTCTAACCTAAATATAAATGTTTGGCACTAATAATTCAATCCAAAGTTAACCCCTAGAAAGAGAAGTCTGGCTTAACGCCCAGAAAGTCAGTAGATTTGGGATCTTGAATGCTATTCAAGAAAACCAACTTTGACAAGAGTTCTTCACTAAAAGGTAGAATCTAGATACTTCTGAATTTGCCTCTGCTATGATTGATCTAAGCTAGATCTAATCAGATAAAGACCCACTCTAGTGGGATCAAGTGACCCTAAAATGAATGCTCACCTGAAACCTCAGAAGATGACCTTGTTTGAGAACAGGGTTTTTGCAGATATTGTTAGTTAAGATGAAGGCACCCTGGATTAAGATGGGTCCTAACCTAAATGGCTGGTGTCCTTATAAAGAGAGAGTGGTTTGGAGACACAGAGGAGACAGAAGGAGAGGGCCATTAGATGATGGAAACAGTGATTATCAGTGCCAAGGATTACTAAAGATGCTTGAATCCCTGGAAGTTAGGAAAAGGGAAGAAAGGATTCTCCCTTAGAGCCTTTAGAAGGAGCATGGCCCAACTATCACTTTGATTTCAGATTTTCAGCCTCTAGAACTGTGGCAATAAATTTCTGGTGTTTTGAACTCCTTGTTTGTGGTATTCTGTTCTGGCAGCTCTAGTAAACTAATATACCTCAGGGGGTGATAAGCAAACACAGAGCTCATGTAGCAGTGTACTATCCACTGTTAACATCCAATACCAGGAAAGGTAATGGATCACTTCAGCAAAGAGGCATTGTCAGGCTCCCTGGCACCTTGGAGACATCAGCATGAAGACCCATCATTGATTCCTGGGGTCCAGATCAACATGCAATGACAGATGTCCACCCCTTGCCTGTGAACCTTGTCCAAGGTCTCCCCCTTGTACCTCACACTCTAACTCGGAAAATGTTGGCATGAGGCAAGGAAAATAATTTGAAGCAATGTTTCCATTGTCTTACTCCACATACAACACCTATGGGAGTTGTATTCAAAGCCCTGCTTTTGAAGTTTTGGTTGTATAACTTGCAAGTTGCATGCTTTCACGTTAAGTTATCTGATCACTTCTGTTTTCTGTCTGGAGCTTATCTTCTCAATTGCTTTATCAACTTACTTCACTGGGAGGAGAATCAACTTGGGAAAGAAAATAAAGATGTAAACAAGTTTATCTGTTACTGTTATGTAATAAGGTGGCACATTTTTACTGTCTAAATAAACTAAAGCTCTTAGAAGAAAATATAAGCAGTAATATCTTTGATATCAGCTGTAGCAACATTGTTTCTCCTCGGGCAAGGAAATCGAAATCAAAATTAAAGTATTGGAACTATATCAACATAAAAAGCTTTTGCATAGTGAGAGAAACCATCAACAAAATAAAAGCAGACCTAGTGAACGGGGGAAGATAGATCCAAAGGGTAGATCCAAAGGACAGATCCCATAAGGAGTCAATATCCAAAATATATAAAGAACTGACACAACTCAACACCAAAACCCAAAACAAAACAAATAATCCAATTAAAAATGGGCAGAGGGCCTGAATAGACATTTTTCCAATGAACACATCCAGATGGCCAAGAGACATGTGAGAAGATGCTTGACATCACCGATCATCCAGGAAATGCAAATCAAAACCACAATGAGACATCACTTCACATCTGTCAGAATGGCAATAGCAAAAAGATAAGAAATACCAAGTTTGGTGAAGATGTGGAACAGAAGGAACCCCTGGGTACTGTTGGTGGGAATGTAGATTGGTGCAGTCGCTGTGGAAAACAGTATGGAGGTTCCTCAAGTAACTGCAAGTAGAATTACTATATGATTCAGTAATTCCACTACTGGGTGTTTACCTGAAGAAAATGAAAACACTAATTCAAAATATCTACGCATCCCTATGTTTACTGCAGCATTACTAACAACAGCCAAGATATGGAATATGGAAACAACCCAAGTATCCAGTTATAGGTGACTGGATAAGGAAGTGCCCTAAGCATGTGGGGTGGGTGTCTTTTTTATGATAGTCACCTGTGACCAACAAAGAATAACGAGACCCTAAAAAGGAAGTAAGCCATTGAAGGTGTTATCACTAGTCCTTGCTCAGTGGTGATATCAATAGAGATGTTGAAAGGATTTAAGTTCCCTGGTTAGCTTTCTATAAAAGACCAACCCTGAAGGCCCTCACTGGGGGGACCCTTCTCACTCTTGAGAGCTTTTTCTGTATTGCCACTTAATAAGCTTAATAAACTTCAATCACTTTACTCACACACACAAAAAAGTGGTGTATATATATATATACATATATATGTATATATATATATATTCCATCATATGTATATAATGGAATATTAATTAGCCATAAAAAAAGAGTGAAATCTTGCCATTTGCAACAACATGGATGGACCTAGAGGGTACAATGCTCAGTGAAGTAACTCAGTCAGAGAAAGACAGATACCATATGACTTCATTCATATGTGGAGTTTAAGAAACAAAACAAACAAAGAAAAAGAGACAAATTGAAAAACAGACTAAAACTAGAACTACAGAGAATGACCTAGTGGTCACCAGAGGGGAACTGGGGGGGAGGGATGATGGGTGAAACAGGTGAAGGGGGTTAAGAATACACTTATCCTGATGGGCACTGAGTAATGTATAAAATTGTCGAATTATTGTATAGTACACCTGAAACTAGTATAACACTGAATATTAATTATATTTCAATTTAAAAAAGCAGAAAATAATGTTTTGGGTTTTTTTGGCTGTCTAAACAGCTGACCCCAGAATTCCTCTTGGGAAGGGAACTGCTTTTGCCTGAGAAAATTCCTTAGTAAGATTCCCAGATCTTTTTAGGCCTGCTTGTTGATTGGTACCCCTGACAGGAGGGTTGAGTTGTTCTACATTCAAGATGGCAGACACCAGGCTATGCAGGCAGAGAGGACCTAAGGGTAACAGGGATGAGGGAGAGCAAGAATGGTTGAGGTGATGGTTGAGGTGATGGCATGAATATAAGTGATGTTCATATTCCCTCACAATATCCCTGAATTCCTGGTGAATTTATGAATCCCTGGAGTAAGTGACTTATTTGTTGTTACTGCAGTGGAGCTGAGTTTCTCGTTGGAATTAACGTGCTCATTCATTTGTCTACTATTTATTGAGCATGCAGAGAAAACAGCTCCTCGTTCTTCCTCCAAGGACATGCAGACATCTCAGGGAGATGCTGGAATTCCACTGGACATGGAACGTAGAGTTGGCATTTCTGCACCCGGACTCCAAGGATCAGGACAGTCTGGTTGGTGTTCAGCTACATTGTCCGGTCCATCCTTCCCATCATTCTGCCATTGGAATAGAGATTTTATCTCTTTAATGGAGTGAGATTGGTTGTCTCTAAAAGAGGTCAGACTCGTGGGCGATAATATGTTCTCTTTGGCTTACCATGTAAAAACAAAAATGAGGGCCCACCTTTCAAAATTCAGAGACTTCTCATAGAATCTGGATATCAGGCATCTCTTAGAAAGTAGATGGCACAGCCAAAATCAGCTGGTGTGCCCCAGGGCCTCCCCTTCCACTGGGCCTGACTCTGAAGGTCACCACCACACTGCCTCTTGGCCAGCAAGGCAAGCACCGTTTGCCCTTTGCCATCACCATGCGTTGCTGTTTCCCTTGTTATGGAAGATACCTTTCAGCATTGGCATCTCCATCAAAAGTGGGAAAACAAGATTGAAAAACTGAGGTTTTAAATAAAGTGGGAGAAGTATTTTTGTTGGAGGCAGTGCTGAGTCCTCCTGGCTTCTTGATCTGCAGATCCACTATTTGTGAAGACGGAGGCACCTTGACCCGAATCCCTGGTTTATGTTATCTGTCTGCTCCCTGCAGTCATTCCAGCTTGTGGTTCTGGGCTGGATTGACCTGATTCTCTTCCTCATATTCTATATCCATCACTTGGCAATGAATCCCATATTCCTCTTCCCCTGGAGCAGTTCATAGGTCTAAGTATTGATTTATGCAGCAGGAGAAAGTAATTCATTTAGACTACTGTGTACATGGGTGCCCATGCCTTTACCCCCACAGTTCCTTCAAACTTTTCTTCTTCCTTCTCTTTTTCCTTTTCTTGGGAGCAGGAAAGAGTTGTCAGCTTTTCTCCCTCATTTTCCCAAACGAAGTGGAGGTGTCCTCCTCTTCTCCTTCCATCCCTCCTGGGGCTGCACGTTCTGGTTTCATGCCCTTGCAGGCTCAGCAAACCCCAAACATTATCCTCCAACCCTTTAAAGTTCAGCCAGTGTGCAAAACCCTGCCAGGCCCTGTGGCCTCTGGGGAGGCCTCAGAGCCCCAGAAAAGGCCTTACCTGCCTTTCCAGCTATGTGAAAATCCATTTATCTGCAGAATTCTTGGTGGCTGTGTCGAGCCAGGGACAGGAGGGTCCCTGGGGCTGTTTGCATCAGACAGGTACCTGCCAGGGCCAGATATGGTCCTGGGTCTCCAGACCCCACCCTCACAAACAACTCAGATTTAAGGAGAGACCACATTTCAATGCCAAATGGAAATGCGGTGAGGTGATAAAAAGTGGGGGCATTGAGCTGGCTCAGGGGGTCAGGGAAACTGACCAAAAAGTGTCTCTGACATTTGTACAATAGTTTGACCAGTTGTTTTTTTTAAGCTATCAAAATTTCAAATGGAAGAAAAATTGATATGCAATAAATATAATTCACACACAGATCTGAATCATCTGGAATGGTGAGTTTTTGACAGTTGCATGTACCTGCGTGAGCACCGCTCCAATCAAGACATAGAACATTTCCATCATCCCCGGAAAGGCCTCTCCTGCCCCAGGCCTCACTGCCCTAGTCCTAATTTCTGACACCACTGACTCCTTTGGCCTGTTACCGAACCTCCTACTGATGGAATGCATACAGAAGGCATTACAGTGTGGTTCGTAGTTCTGCTTCCTTTACTCAAGGGGAGGGTTTGGAGGTCGGTGCCTATCACTAGCTCAATAGCTTCCTGCTTTCCAACTCCTGAGATGTCCCATTGCGTAAATGCACCCAAATTCACCCAACCCTTTTCTTTTGTATGGACGTCTGGTTTATTTCCAGGTTGGGATCATTATGAATAGAGTAGTTCTCAATGTTATGTTTTGTGGTCAAACAAAGATGAGTGAGGTCAGGGTCAACAGGAAGGGTCCCAGGCGTCTACGATGGGGTTCGAGGAAGCGGTCAGATCAGAGGCTCTATGTCCCCTGGGTACAAACGAGGTGGGTGGCCGGCTCACGCTCACTAAAGGAACATTAGGCTGCTGGGAATGCTGCGCGCTCTTGTATGGGCTCTACTCTCCTTGGGTGGAAGGAGCTTGGGAAGGGAAAGGAAGAGGTCAGGACTAGGGTGGAGGAGTGGGGTGTCTCGGGAGCAAAGAGCATGGAGGCACCCATGGTGGCTGAGAGCCGTCAAGGCAGGAATGGGTGGAACCTGGGGTCCTGTCCTCGAAGCCTGATGACAGGACGCCATCTTTGACGATGCTCTTGGCAGGCTTTGAAGAGGAGGAGAGAAGAGGTGGTGTCCTGCGCCATCATCAGGTGGTGACCTTCGTGTTTGTTTCGCCAAGGGACGGCCTGCGTTTACTTCAGTGCTTATTAGGGGGAAAAAAGGAGGTTCATTTGTTCAGCTGCTGCCCGGTGTCAGCCAGATCTAGAAGATTCTCCTTCCCATTCCCAGAGGGGCTCCTGTGTAGATTCTGTAACCCACTCTGCACTCATTTCTTCCTCTGTGAAGTGGGGATGACCCAACTTGCTAACGATCCCCCGTCCACAAATATCCTGATGATTACACTGGAGAACACATGGGAAAGCAGCAGATGAATTTTGAGTGTCTGTATTTGTGAAATTAATATAGGAATCAGCCATCGGACTGATTGCTTGAGTGGCTGATTTGGTTCATCTGGTTTAAGAGGCTCCTTAGGACTCCCGACGAGCACTGTCTGGAGTAGAGCTCAGAGCGTCTGCAATACGTCCCCCCTCGTGGGAACAAAGTTGAGGGAAGCCAGCCACCTTAGCTGCTCCTCGAAGCCTGCTGGTCTCATGAAGCACCTTTCACGCATGTGTTTTTCTTCCTCGTCCAAGTCAGAGTCAACGTGAACACCGTGTGTCATGCATGTGCAAGAGGAAAGACGGAGTTGGTAGTCCCACAAAGAAGCTCACAGAGTGTTAGAGACTCTGGGCAGCTTGAATGGCCCTAGAGATGGAAGCAAGAAGCACCTTCCTTCAGAGGAAGAGGCATCTGGAAAAGATACTTTTTGCAGCGGGAAAAGTGGAATCTTAGCAGTTTGAAATAGTCAGGAGCTGAGCGATGACTGTCTCCAACCTCAGCCATTTCACAGATAAGTACACAAAGGCTGGGAAAGTCTGATATGTTTTTACCTGGTGACACCACTAATTGTAAGCATAGCTGATGTTAGAAACCCGTTCTTCTAAATTCTGGTCATAAGGGATGGCCATGTTTGAAATATCGCAGTTATATTTGCAAGATCATACTGTGTGCTCAGATCAGAACATTCTTTTCAGGAGCTGGAGAGCAACACGCATAAAGGCAGGCGAGAATCTCCATCCAGGTCTCCAAGGCCACCAGGAACAGGGAGACGACTCTATATAGGCCTGGAACCTTAGACGGGAGATTTTGAAAACCCAGAAAAAAGAATTAAAAACAAATATGACAACCCAACAACAACAAAAAAGAGATAGAAAAATAGTCTTAGGAGTTTGTATCATGAAATATTCTCCAAAGAAAGAGAAAAGAAGATCAGCATCACCAAGCCAATTAAAACCCTTGAAGATAATAATGAGAAACCAGAAAAAGGAAAGAAAAAGAAACCCCAGACAAAAGAAGGACTCTCCTGAGGAAGTGACCCCGGACGGAGGAATGTGGCAAGCAGCAACAATGGCAGATGGCAGGGGGGACAGCAAGGGACAGGGAGGAAAGAATGCAAAAGGAGTGTCCATGGGGCCGCGGTGCAGGAGGATGGAGCACAGGTGAGCGATCTCCAACAGCCGGTCCGCTTGTAAGCCTGAAGTTCGGGCACAGCCTCTGCATCCATGACTCATGGCTTGGTTTCACCAGAAGTGCCTCTCTGCAGAACGGACGAGAAAGGAGAGGAAGACAGAGCATGCCAAGCACGACGGGGCCCTTTCCTGCCATCCGCACTGCAGTGACCCTCTGAGGATCTCCCCGGTTCCTGTCTGGGGACAGTTAGGACCAAAGACTTTGGGAGTGAGTGGAGGGCTAGGAGAGGAAGGGGAGAAGCAACATGAATTTGCCTCTGTTGGCTCATACTGTGCTTTTGTACCAACATGATAACGAAAAAGAATACCTCTTGAAAATAACCAGTTTCTGAAATTGACTGATGATGAAGAACGAGGCTTTCATTTTTGCTTGGAGGCAAAAATGGTACTGAGATCTGGGCGCTTTTCATTTCCTGGGTGGTGTGGCGACTCTTAGCAGTGTGCCATGAACTTGAGATCCAAAAGGCACCTTCTGCCTGAGGTTTACCCACTTCTCTGTTGTGGTTAAAAGAGGAACTGTTAACAGAGAGCCATGCACCCCTTTGCCAGACAGCCACACCTGCTTGCTGGTCTCTCCCTTAATGTCCCTATGCTCCCCAGCCATTTCTGGGTGCCTTGTTTGGAAGAGCAGGGCCTCCCCACTGGCTGGAGTCACCTTCTGGTGGGCTCACCAGCCATGGGGTTGTGTCAGTGGGTGGTCCCCGCTCCCACGTGGGACATGGTGACTCCTTCATGTGGCTAATCGCCCAGCCGACACGCCCTGGGCTTTGCTCCCAGGCTCCAAATGAAGGCGTTGGTCGGTGGAATCCTTTGATCCCTTTTGCACAGATGGCCCTCCCTGCAATCCTTAGGTTAAACTTCTTGTGCCTTTTTTTTGGTGGGGGGCGGGGGGGTTAGCTTGAGATTCAATTTCTTCCCAAACCAGCAAGTCTGAGTGCCTTGGGGAGCTCGGTCACTAGCCCTTGCCAATGTGTTCCATCCCAACCCATACGGTAATATACTTATGAGAGCACAGAACTCTGTCTACACGGCCATTGATGGGTCTGTTGGTTTTGAATTCTTTGGTGTAGGTACACGTGTGCTTGTGTCTTTTATGTGGGGAGAAGGAAAAACACAGACTCCATTGGCATATATTCTTAAAGAACTTACATCCGTGATTCCTAAAGGCTAATCTTTGCCCAAGAATCCCATGTGGGGCTTTATGAAAACAACAAGGTTCTTCTGGGGCACCAGGGTGGCTCTGTCAGTTAAGCATTTGACTCTTGATTTCAGCTCAGGTCATGATCTCAGGGTCGTGTGATGGAGTCCTGGGTTAGGCTCCGTGTTTGAGATTCTCTCTCTCCCTCTCCCTTTGCCCATCCCCACCCTCTTTCCCTCTCTAAAAATAAATAAATAAATAAATAAATAAATAAATAAAACAAAATAGTTCATGCAGATTCTGCTCCTGGGGAATGTGGATGGTTCTCCATACTTAATGACCTGGGTGAACCACGTCAGGCAACACGATTTGCTCCATGCTGGGTTGATTGGTCTCAATCAGTGATAAATGAATGGTCATTCATTCATTCATTCATTCAGGAGATGTGTACTGAGGGCATTCTCTGTACCAGACACTCTCTTAGATGCTGGAGCTAGGGCAGGGATTGAAACAGACGAGATTCACGGAGTTCTCACGTTCTGCCACATTTAGGCCGAGCATGTAGTTAAGCTACCTCTCCTGAGGAATTGTAGGCTTCATTCTCCCTTGTCCATCTGCCCTCCCCTAACCTCTCTTTCCAACCTCCATCTCCAGAGCATGTTTGTTAAATGGAACCCCAAGGGAAGATTTTTAATACAAAAACCACTTATGGGAAGGAAGACCAGTAAAGGTTTCTGTGACTACGTTCCCCTAGTGCTTTGGGGAGAAGGGAGAGGGCCAGCCAGCCACTGGGAAGAGCTGGTTGCTTCAGGACAAAGAGATGAACATCCTGGTCTCCCCATTAAGTTCTCCCAAACCAGAGCCTAGGGATTGTCTTAGTCACTATCACGATGTTGTGTGAAAGGCATGGGCGACATTACGGGAAAGATACACAGCATTAACAAAACTGGAGGAGTTTTCGGGGTGGGAAGAGATGTGTTGGTGCGGTTAGCAATCTGGGCACACCCGAGCTCTAACGAGCGGCTCTTCCCGAGGTGTGACACGTGCTCAGGTAGGAGGGAAAACGATAAAGATTGAGCAAAAACCCAAATTGGATCCAAGGGTGTGAATACCAGGATTCGTTAAAAAAAAAAAAAAAAAAAAGGCAGGCGTTGACTTGAAATTCAATCCAGCATGGCTAGAAAGCCTAGAAACTGGAACGTATCACAGATAGGTTCCTACCCAGACTTTGACAAAGCCTTTCATTCTGGCCCCAGAGACAGGTCCCTCCATGCTGTGAGGGCCCGAGGCCCCCACAGGGGCCGCTCGCAGGGGGAGCCTCTGGAAAAGACCAGCTCAGAACAGGAGTCAAGTAAAATTTCCACACAGTCATTAGTATTTGTCTCCCATATTTCAACCTGTTTTCCTTTTCCATCAGATGTGTCCTAATTCAATTCTTCTAAGCTCTGTGCAAGGCATTTTATGGCCTTCTAAGACAGGAGTGGTTAATCATACACTTGCCTTGAACCAGACTCAAAGGCCTCGGTGCCCACTGGGGTTTAGAAAACCTCTTCATGTGTGCACCCGGCTTTCCTTCCAGCTGCATGGGTTGGTCACAGTCCCTGAAACCTGGTCCTGCGTCAGCATCATCTCAGGGCATGGGAGCCCAGCCATCCTCAGGCCAAGAAGAGGGGGAACCCTGACACGGCTCCTGCTGACGGCCATCTGGCTCCACATAGTCCACCGCCTGCTGATGTGCTCGCGGGTCCCACACTCGGTTTCCTGGGAAGGCCAGCGAGATGGACGCCCTGCCTTGATCACTGTCGAGCTCATGTAAACACTCGGAGCCGCCCCCCCTCCCCCAGAGGCCCACACGTCAAGGGACCTCTTGACAACCTCCAGTAAGTTTATATTGGTTGGGAGATAGAAATCTGACTGAAAAGTGGCTGAGATGGCTTTCACGTTCCCCAAGAATTTTGCAGGACCTCCGTGCCAAATGGAAGCTAATCACTTCAATTCTTTTTACAGAAATCCTCCCATTTTTCAGGTTTCCTGTTTGGGATTTTGAAATGCTAGACCCATCACTGCTCAGCCTGTGCGGAACATGAAGCTGTGATCTCCGTAAAGGAAGCAAAGCATCACGACAAATGTAAAGAGACTATAGACACCTTTGGTTCTGTATTTAGAGTTAACTTCTGAAGGGACCTGAGTTTCTAGGTGGCCTCCATCTGGCCCAGCTGGTTTTTTATTCTGGACCCTTTCAACTTGCTGCCGGCTTCACCGGGCCTTTGTCCACAGACATGTCCCAGCCCTTGTCTTGGGCCAAGGAAGCCACCACATGCTCTTGAGCTCTCTCTGGAGGTCCCAGAGATGGGTGGTGCTGTTAGAGGGTCTCATGACATCTTCCCAGCTCAGCCGCCCAATTCCTGTCATGTGATGGTTTGAACAATTGATGAGCGAGTACGGACAGGTCCCTAGGATTGGCCCTGGATGTCTGGTGTCACATATGGGGCTCCCGTAACTCACAGCCAGGGGAGAGCTCTGCTTGGCCACACTGGACCATCTTTCAGGGTTCCTGGACCCAGTTCCAACATGGAGGGAGCATTCCACACACACAGCACCAAGCGATTTTCAGACATCAGTGGGGTGTCCCAGAATTCAACTCGATTATGATGTGAGCTACCCAGATCAGAACCCACTGGCTAAGGGTGGAGTCCTACGAGACTGTGCCCCCATCTCCTACCATGGACACTGGTCTCAAGTTCCAGGTGGTTAGCTAGGCTATTGATAGCTGTGGATCAAAGGTTCCAATGACCTCCTCTTAAGTTCGATTGATTTGCTAGAGCAGCTCACAAAATTCTGAAAAACACTTCTTTAGTTTTCCCAGTTTATTAAAGGATACGATAAAGAACACAGGTCAATGGTCAGATGAAGAGACGCCTGGGGAGAGTTCCAAACAAAGGAGCTGATATCCTCGAGGGGCTTGAGGGCTGGCTCCATGGCACATGGGAGGATTCTGGTTCTCCAAGAGTGGAAACTCTCCAGGAAAAGGACCCCAAAGCGGTCCTCGTAGGTTTGATGGAGTCTGCATTACATTGTTTTGATTGACTAAGTCAAGGGCCATTGGCTGATTCAACCCCTGGTCCTTCTTCCCTCCTCAGAGGGACTGGAAATTCTGTCCCTCTAGTCACAAGGTTGGCTCCATGGGCAACCAACCCCCACCCTTAGGTGCTTTCCAAAAACCATCTCATTAATGTAACAAAAGACACCTAGATCACTTCCAACACTTAGGAAATTCCAAGGGTTAGGGAAGCTGTGAGCTTGGGACTGTGGACAAAGACTAAATATAGATAATATGAATCACACATGGTAGCACAACACAGACAAAGAAACCTGGGTATTAATTCTGATGGATGCAGACAGCAGCCTGGGGGGCGGGGGTGGCGGCAAGAACAGTGGGAGGGGTCTCAAAGACCATGGGGGTGGTCTGAGATCTACCCCTAACTACTGTGTTACCTAGAGTCTTAAATGGCTGGTCTGCTGGCCCTCTAGCTCACAGTCTATGAATCTATCTGAAATGGATGTTTGACCACCACATTCAATTTCCCTTTATCTCTGAGCGAGACAAGGTCACACTGACACTCAAAAGATACCATTCAGTCAAGGTCTGACATGTTGATATGGCCTTTCCCATGAAAGGGCCCCAAAAAACAGGTATGCAGAGCGAGAAAAGGACTAACGGGAACTGGCAAAGTGAACCCCCAAAGAGACACACAGTCATGGAGAAAGAGAGAACGGGATCGTTCTTGCTTTAGTTTTCGGAGTGACTTCCATCCAGGTTTTCTCAAGTTTCAGCAGGACAATAGGACATGGCGACCCGCAGCCCTGACACCTGTCTTCTGCAGTGCGAGAGCATCTTCTGGGATTGCAGGTGCTCATGCACCGGGCAATGCTCTTGTTTGTACACCTTGCAGGCATCTGCTAAGGATGAATTAGGTACCTTCAAACCTCCCGAATTTTCAGGAGAATTAAAGGCAGTTCGATTGCATTTCTGCGGTCCTAACCTCCAGTGCATCCAAACCCCTTACGAAAGATAATTTTTTAAATGATCTTTATTAGTTAATTCGCATGTTCCATAGGAGTGATGCTAGATTATCATTCCGATTCCATTTTATAGATGGGGAGACTGAGTCACAGAGACCCGACGTGACTTGTCCAGCCGGCCTGAGAAGCGCCCTACAGAGACCTCAGACTTCTGACGTTCCTTCCTCATGTTCAAATCACTGGAAACCAGATTTTTCAGACAAAGCATTCATTGCAAGCTGCTCTATGTCATTGCCCAGTGGAAAGTAGAAAGATGAAACCAGGACATAGAGTATGTATTAAATTTTAAACAACTAAAAAGAAAAAAAAAGGAAGAAAGGAAGAATTCATCCAAACTAATACAATTTTCAAGCAGCTCTCCCCAGGATGACATGCCAGTGTTTACTTAAGTTGCTGAGAGCTAGCTGAGACCTTGAAATGGTGGAAAGGGGGGTTAGTCTGCACTTGGTCAAAGAGTCCCATGGAGCCTCAAATCCAATTTGAACTTGGGAAACATTTATATAATTGTCTTATTCAGCATCTCCATGGTGTGGGAGTGACTGAGCAAGAGAATGTCCCCAGTGCCACAGTCTTTTAAACCACACGTGTACTCTTTAGAGGCCTGGGTCTTGGCCATTCTGTTGGCATAATGGTGGCCAGTGAGAGTGGGAAAAAGCACACAAGCAGGTGCATGGGCTTCCCAAACTTCTGTTGGGAAAAGAAGCCTCTCCTTCCAGAGGAGGGCCAGGGTCCATGCAGACATACGCCCCACCCACGCTCTGGGCAAGGTTGGTGGCCAGGTCCAGCTTTATGTTAAAGGTTGACCTTCACACCCATGGGAGTGACCTCTGGCCAGCAGTCTAGTTGAACGGGAATGTGCCATCTGGGTGGCACAGCATATATGTCAAAGACAACACATGTGTAGGCAGATGCGGTAGAACACACTGACCTTAGCATGGGGACCATCGTCTACAGGAGGCATTCCCATATTCTCTTGTATATGGCTCTCAACTCTACGTGCCAGGCATCCTGAAACACGCCGCTCCTGTATGACCGTGCTTAATCCCTTCAAACAGTCCTACGATGTGCACGCAATTGTAATCCCCATTCTACAGAAGGGAAAACTGAGACTTGGTGATTAAAAAAAAAATTGTTCCAGGTCACTTAACTACTGAGTATTGCAGCTAGACCTGAAGCCAGCTGGGTCAGCCCCAAAGCCTGTATTCATAACCATCGAGTTATATATTCTCTCTGTAAGGAAATTGAGGTCCAGAGAATATTCTGGGGGTAAGTAGGACAATGCAGAAGTAGATTCCATCTTCCTGCCTCAGCTACTTCTTGTAACCCCACCATTCTTGGCATGGTGCTGTGCACATTGTTAATATGGGCCAGGTGGATAGGGTACTAGCCTTCCACCAGGCTGGCCTCTCCAGCAATGCTGCCTGGACTCTGTCCCCCACAAAGCAGCCTCAGCAGCCCTCCTCACACAGAGCACATCATCACAGCTCCTCTGACCACAGGCCAATTGCTACTGACCCGTGACAACATTGCTATTTTCATTGGCAGGCTCTGTGTTCCCAGACTTTCCTCCAACTTGGCTCTGGCTGTTGGTTTCCCATGTTGGAAGTAGCCACTGAATTGCCACTGAAAACCAGAGCGAATGGGACAAGCTCTTATATCCCATTGATTACATCAGATGGGAAATAGAATTAATATTTCAAGTCATATCCATTTTCAAAATTTACAAATATTTGTTTTTATTTCCTATTATGTGTGGGCAGTCTAAAGTGCTAGAATTCTTATGTAGATGAGTTTATTTGTTAATTCCATCAATATTTATTGAACAGCTACTATGTGCCATATATGATTTTAGATGCTGGAGACAGAGAATGAAAGAAAGAACAACAACAAAACTCAACAGAGTTCCTTGCCTTCAAGGAGCTTGTATTGAGAGGGCAATTAAGAGAAGGCAATTAGGGGCACTTGGGTGGCTCAGTGGGTTAAGCATCTACCTTCGGCTCAGGTCATGATCCCAGGGTCCTGGGATTGAGCCCCGCATCGGGCTCTCTGCTCCGCAGGGAGATTGCTTCCCCCTCTCTTTATGCCTGCCTCTCTGCCTACTTGTGCTCTCTGTGTGTCAAATAAACAAATAAAATATTTTTTAAAAAGAGAGAAAAGGCAATTAACCAATTAAGAAATGAATATATAGAAAAAGAAATTAATATATGGTGTGTCAGGAGGAAATGAATGATACAAGGGAATATAATGGTGAAAGGGAGAGACAGAAATCGGAGTTCGGGGGAGGCCTCTGTGCGAGGAAGGACATCAAGTAGGGGTAGCTGCCCAGAGGCTTGCAGGAGATGAAGGGAGAGTAGCACGGATATTTGTGGGAAGAACATACCAGGCAGAGTAGAAGGAAGGCAAAGTCTGTGGAGGGGGGCCCTGCTTGCCATGTTTGATGATGGCCAGGGCGGTGGGCATGGCTGGAGCCTTGGGACCAGAGGGAGGACAGAGGAGGCTCATATCTGTGGTCCCCAGTGCAGGGATGGGGGAGGGAGGACATCAGAAGGGACAAACTTCCCATTATAGGATAAGTAAGTCCCGGGGATGTCATGTACAATATGGTGACTATCACGGTAGTTAACAGCACCTCATGCTATATCTGGAACTTGCTAGGAGTAAAATCCTAAAAAAGAGTTCTCGTCACAAGGAAACACCATTTCTTTCCTCTTCCTCTTCTCCTTCTCCTTATAATAAGCTGCACACCCAATGTGGGGCTTGAACCCAGGACCCTGAGATCCAGAGTTGCACATTCTATGGACTGAACCTGCCAGGTGCCCCCATTTCTTTTCGTTTCCTTTCCCTCTTTTCTGCTTTTGTATTTATATGAGGAGATGAATGTTAGCCAAATTCACTGTGGTGGTTCTCTCACAATATATGTAAGTCTGGCTGTCATGTTGGACACCTTACGCTTACACAGCACTGTACATCATCTATTCCAATAGAACGGAAAAAGGGGGGGGAAATGGCTCCAGAAATCTCTCAAGGGAACAGACTTAGAGCTTTGTCCTTTTTATTGAGTTTAGAACCTGTTTGACCACAAGGTGTTCAGACACAATAGCATCTGTGATGTGGGAAAAACAAATGCAAGAAGGACTTACCCTCAGTTTACAAGGCGGCCGGTTTTTCTTTCTGGGTCTTCGGCTCGGAGTTCTAGGCCATCTGGCCCTGGAGTACTACGAACTCAGACATCCCTTTTTCCTGTCACAACCTTTCCCTTCAAATTGATTACAGTTTTATTGGAGGAAAGCCCAAGAAATACCGGCTTATTTTCCCTTTAACTTACATTATGGTTGCGATCGCCAACCTCGCAGGTAGCCTTCAAAATACAGACAAAATTGGTTTCACAATTTATTAGCTCAAGTACCACCTTCCAGGGATTCTGAGAAAGGCCATCCACCATTTTTCTTCAATGTACCCAAATGCTTTTGCTTCTAAAATAAACAAATACTCTTTGGCAATACAGCAAAAAATAAATAAACAAATAAATCGATGCATCTCGTCGCTTTCTCTTACACAGGGCACTTCCTTTCAAGAGACTTTAACAAAGTGTCTTAAAACAGATTTGAATGTTTGAGTAGATTCAGTGGTCACGAGCCTGAGCTCTTGAAGAGCTTCTATAAGATGGTGGCAAATGCATTATCTGAGCTCAAGCCATTGTTAAGATAAGACAGAAATTGAATGAACTCCTAAGTACAGCTACCGTCTAAGTACAGAAACCGGGAGGTTAAGCCTTTTTTGTTTTGTTTTGTTTTGTTTTGTTTTCCAATTTCCTCTTGCTTATTTCAAAATCCTTGGTTACAGATGCAGTTTCTGTGCCCAAGGAAGTTTTGTTTTCCTGTCTACCTTTGTGGAGCCACTGAGTGTTCCATCATTTAATCAATATGTGTACTGAATCACTGCTCTACCTTCTTTACTCACTTGGGGATATTTCCCCTCCCAAACTGAGCATTAGCACGGTTTATATAAAAAATTTCCATTGTAAACTTAATGTGTAGAATATGTAACACAAATCTTTACCACTCTGTGTATGTGTGTGTTAAAAGGTAATACTTTTTATGGGCAAAATGCCTATCGACAGTTATTTTGATTAATTTTGTCCCTTCATATTCATTTCAAGAACTATCTTTTTTTCTCTTTTTTTAAATTGAAATACAGTTGCTATTATGTTACTTTCAGTTGCACAACATAATGATTTGTTATTTGTATATGTTGCAAATGATCACCAGAGTTAGTCTAATTAACATCCATCTTATAGGGGCACCTGGGTGGCTCAGTGGGTTAAGCTACTGCCTTCGGCTCAGGTCATGATCCCAGGGTCCTAGGATCGAGCCCCACATCGGGCTCTCTGCTCAGCAGGGAGCCTGCTTCCTCCTCTCTCTGCCTGCCTCTCTGTCTACTGTGATCTCTCTCTGTCAAATAAATAAAATCTTTAAAAAAAACAAAAAAAAACAAAAAACATCCATCTTATAGTTACAAAATGTTTTTTTCTTGCAATGTGAACATCTCAGATCTGCTCTTAGCAAATTTCAAATATACAACACGATATTAACTTCATCATCACCATGCTGTTTTTTACATCCCTAGGACTTACTTATTTTATAACCGGAAGTTTGGACCTTATGATCCTTTCCACCATTTTGTTGCTGCCCTCCCCCTCAGAGTTGCCCCTTTCTTAGAGTTCATGCTCTTGGCAAATATCCAGTCAGAAAGGAACCAACTCCTTTGCCTTCCCAAGCTCATTGGTCCTTCTTTCTCTCCCTTTCCAGAGTCACTCTGTCCACTCAAACAGGTCCCCTCTGGCTTTCCCAACTAATTTCACCTAAGCTTCTCCTGAAGGTGACTCACCTCTGTTCTCCTGCCATTTTTCGCTTATTTTCCTTTACTTCCCTACTCCCCCATTCTGTGCTCATTATCCTCCCTGTCACTGAAAAAAATCATTTCTAAGGGGCCATTTTTTTTTTCCAGACAGATTGAAGAGACCCATGGGCTGGAGGCAGCATCACCTGAAACCAAAGCACCACAAAAGCCTGGGTTAGAGTCAGCCTCCCTCAGTGCCACCACATCAGAACTGAATGCCTGCTCAAAATTCAACTCCCCCTGGAGAGAAGCAGCTGGAAGCCGATCCAAGGACAAGCCACAGGTTTGCTCGGTACATGCAAATCTTCTACTTTCCTTGTACTCTTCGCCGACCTCAAGTATGAGCCGAAACAGGCAAAATGTGAGCACGGTGCTGGGACGTTGCCAACAACAACCATGTTGTACAAAGCCTGACAAAGGCCTGGCACTTTCTCCCGCCTTCCTCGCTAGTGGTACAAGACCCGTCATGAGCTTCTTCAGTCCTTTGTCAGCAGGCCTCCAGCTGTGGGCTGTGCCACGCTAACGAACACAGCCCAACAAAGACATGATTTTTCCCTCCGTACAAGGACAGAGGAAACTTGGCCAATTTTGCAGATATTTCAGCCAATTTCTCCTCCCACGTCCCGCACCCAAATACCTTGGTCCCTCTCCTCTGAAGCAGAATGGCTAGAGAAAATTCTATGACGCTTGACAGAATTGTTTACAAAAAAGAGAGGGGAAAAAATGCAAAAATCCAACCCCCCCCAAATCCTCGCATGAAAAGTAACTTTTTAGCTATTCATTATCTTCCTCGGGATTGACTTTGGTCCGTTTACCAACTGCCTTCTGTAAAGCACCTTCTCCGCAGCCTGTGATTCTATCATTTTCCTGTTCTACGATCCGCCCGCCATTGCTTCCCTGACAACGATATCCCCTCCTCTCTTGTCCCCTTCCTTTCCTGGCTACCCACATATTTGCCATTTTAGTGGCTTTTCGTACGTTCTTGTATTTCAGACCTCCTATCTGGGGATGCATCTTTTCCAGTTTAGTGCGTGTCTGGGAGTGGAAAATTGTCAGTTTGTGTTGATCTGTCTTTATTTCGCCCTTGTTTTGGAACAATTTATTTATTACATAACATTATGAGATGGTTGGTATTTTCTTTCAGCACCATGAAGCTATACTTTTATTGTTTTCTGGCTTTCGCTCTAATTGTTGAGGAGTCATGAATAAATCAGGTATGAGTCTACCACTCCTTTGAAGATAATACCTTCTTTTTTCTTTGTTTATTTCTGGCTGCTTTTAAAATCTGTTCTATTTTGGGATTCGGTTCTTTCATGAGGCTGTGTGTGATATTGGCTTTCTTTTTTCTCATCAGGTCTAGAGTTAGTTGAGATACTTGCATTTGTGAACACTGTTCTTCAGCCTTTCTGGAAAATTCCCAGATGTTGTCTTTAGGAGTTTTGCTTTTCGTCCCACTGCCCCTCCCCTCTCTTTCTGGAATTCTGACTTGATGTCTATTAGACCTTCTCACCCTCTCTTCTGTAGCTCATGGCTCCTCATTTTTTAAGCGTCTTCTATTTTTTTTAATGCTGAATTCTGGTTAATTAATTCTATTGGTCTCTTGGTGTACCAGTTGTTTCTTTATCTGGGTTTAATATGTTTTTATACACACCTATTACATTTTAACTTCTAATAATTAAAATTTTTCTAGAAGTCATCTTTTTAGACCTCTTAAGTCTTTTAAAGTTTTCTTCCCCCTTATTTTTTTTTAACATATATTTTAAGGCACATCTTTCACAATGTTAAATACGGTTGATTTCAAGGTCATATAGTTCATACACAATCGTTCTAACATATGAAGTCTTCACACATCTGTTTCTGCTGGTTCTCACTCATGGTAAATGGTTATTCATTATCATAAGCTTCTCCGTTCTGTGGAAAATAATGTTTGAAATCCTTGGAGAGTTAAAAGGAAGGTGCCTTCTTCAAGAAAGGTTTGCATTTGCTTTGCCAGATGCCAAAAGGCTTTACTAGTCTAAAAACACTCTAAATTAAATTCATAGCTTGAGGGTGTGGAGATAACACATATGATGTGATTTGGGGCCGCAAATACATGGAGAAAACTGGATACCGCTACAACTTTCCAGAGTCTTTAAAAAAATTTTTTTTTAAGAAACCCCACTTTGCTTTATGCCAAGGATACTTTCCTTCCAGTCTTTAGGAGTGGGGGTGTGGTGTAGTGTGGGAAATGTTGGTTTACCCTCATCTTAATTAGGTAGTACATTGTGTCCTTGGGGCTTAAGTAGGAGGACCTTCTATTAGGCTCCAGCACTGGACCAAGATTTAGTCCACTTTCTCACAATCTCAACCCTTTCTTTTCTGTCTTGGTTGGTGCTCTATCCATGCTGGGCTGTCCCCTCTCTTGAATTTGGGATCTCGTTCCTGGCTGGCCTCTGAGGGGTCAAATGATAGAACTGAGAAGGGCAAGACGTTATCTGCTGGTGGGATGAAACTTGACCAGTGGGAAGTGAGAGATGGGATGGAACCCCACAGGCAAGTTTCTCTTCCTTCCTCTTCTACCTGGATGATGGCGGGGTGTGGGTCATCCTTGCAGCCCTTCCAATGATGCCCCCCCACACCCCCACACTACCTACGCACATCTGCAGAGTAACCAGCTGCGTCCATGTCTAGCTGGTCGTGAGGCAGCAGCCAGCAGGGGAATGCATTACATGGTGCTGCTGGACAACTCTGCTGGCCTCACTTTCACTGCCCTGGGCCTGCACCTAACAGGTCCTCTTAGTGCTTCCCACGGCTCTGCTTTCCAGAGGAGCTTGTCTGAGACAACTGCTTACACACTGTGAAGCTCTAGGGGGTCAAGTCTGCCCCCGATGCCTTATGAGGGCATCAGAATTAAGGCTCACGTTTACCTGGGTTGGTAGATTACCTCAGGGCAAAAGTGACTCCACTGCTCTGCTTTCTTGTAAAGTTTGGCTATGTAACTTCTCATTATCTTGTCAAATCTTTGATGCCTTTTAAGGAGAGTCCATTTCTGTTTATCCAACATTTTTGAGTGCTTCCAGCCCTGTTTTCCAGTCTATTCTGACAGCAATCAGGGAACTATTTTAACCATTGATATCTGATTGTGTCCCTTTCCCCTCTGCTCAATACCTTTTCAGAATCCCTGATTCTTCGAATGAAATCCAGGATTTTCAACACGATTTATCTGATCACATGTTCTGACTCCTGTTTAACTCTCCTCCTCACATTTTTTTTTACTGTCATCATTGTGAACTTTCTTCAATTCTTCCAGTAATACAGCCGCCTTGAGGCTTATGCATATCCTGTTCCCTCTGCCAGGAATCCTTTCCCTCCCCATTCCCACATCCTTCACTGGCTACCTTCTCCTTACCTTTGAAATTAAACAGTCACTCCTCAGCACATGGGCGGACCCAGTTTTGTTGTTGAGTTGAATCTTTGTTGAGTTGAATCAGTTCCTTTCTAGAGAAATCAGGAGTGATCGCTGCCATCTCCAATGAATTTATTCCTGATGCTAACCTGGTGCTTAACAGGCAGAATCTTCTACTTTCAAGTCTTTTGTGGCCCATGGTTGACTGTCATGCTTTTGGGGCTCCCACAGGGCAGGGCTAGTGGCAGTAGGGACCCCGGAGAACTCCCCAGACCTGGATAGAGAGTTGACTTTCCCGTAGGAGCTGGGTCACCTTGGGCCATTTGAGGGGAACATGAGTGTGAGGGAGCTTTGTGAAATGAGAATTGCAGACACTTGTTCAATTATTTACCACAGCAGAATGTTTTGAATGTGTTTTCTGTGTGAAGTAATAGTGGACACACCAAAATGCAATCAGGGTAATGCTACTTTCAGATAGCTGTGAGTCTAGTGAGATAGACAGGCTACACAAATAAGAAGATTGCTGACATACTGAGGGTGAATTTCTAAAGGACCCTGTGGACATGTTCAATGGCTGGAATCATTCCTGAGGGTGCAGACATCTGGAGAGGGATTTCTGGAGTTACTTAGTCTTGGGGTGAACTTTAAGAAGGAATTCAGCCAGAAGGGAGTCAATCTGATGGCAATGATCACAAACTCAAAAACTTGCAGCAGAGGGGTGACTGGCTGGCACAGTCCATAAAGTATCTGACTCTTGATTTCAGCTCAGGTCATGATCTCAGCTCATGATCCCAAGGTCATGGGATAGAGCCCCAAATCGGCTTCCATGCTTGGCGTGAAGTCTCCTTGGGATTCTCTCTCCCTGTCCCTCTGAACTTCCCATTCGCGCTCTCTCTCTCTGTGTCAAATAAATAAATAAATCTTAAAAAAAAAACTTGCAGGAGAGAGAGGTATTTTAATGAGTCAAGCCAGTAAGACAATAAGGAATAGCAGGGACTATGGGAAACCAGGAGAGAATGTTCTAAAGAGAATGAAGGTGACTTACTCAACTCCTTGATATTATTGAGATGTGAGAATGTGGACTTTAGGTTGCCATATCTTCTGCTTTTAGAATCCTGGAAATCAGGTTTTTACATGATGTTTCTCAATATCTAAAATGTGACTCCAATTCCACCTCTAAAATCTTGTCTGTATGATAAACTCAGCCCATAAGCCACTAGTTTCTACCCCTACTCTAGGTGAAACCACAGATGTAGTACAACACTTCTTTTCAAACTTGCTTGCTCTTGTCTTTCTGCTTAACTGCTTTGGTAAACTGATGGTTTCTGAATCTGTATCCTCAACCCCAGTCTTTATCCTGAGCCTTATACCCAATATTTAATGGCTTCCCGAAAATCTTCGCCCGGGAAGGCACCTTGAATTCAACGTATCTGGAACCAAACTTCTCCCGCTAACCCCCAGTCTATTCCTAGTACACTTGACTGACTTGCCTGGGCCTCCATTTTCAACACGTAAATACAAATAATAGTAATAATCTGTCCTACCTGACTGAGGGTCGTTTGGAAGAGCAGATCACATGACATGTGCAGGACAAAAATTAGGTGAAAGGACTGAGTAAAGGTTTACAAGCTAACTTGCAGAGAATGACAGACTTTGCCCTTGGCCTTCCTACTGACATGAGAAGCAGGAGAGAGAGACAGATACAGAGTCAGAGATATATCTATCTGAACGTTACCCTAGACCAAGACAAGGTGGCAAGACAAGAATTTTGTAATCACCTTTTGCTGCTCAGACCAGACTGCCATCCAGAGTGTCTACGGCAGGGAAATTGCTGAGGTGATCCATCAAGCAGCATGTCACTGCTGAGTATGAACTTACTGAATTTTTGTTGAAAAGGGTATATAGTGTAGAAAGCACTCTGTTGGCCTCCCGTGGTATTGGCTTCATCACCTCCAATAACGTACGTGAATTTTCTCAAATGCAGGAGTTTTAGGATCCACTATTGTGGCTACATGGGATGGAAGGGAGTTGGGCCTGGGCTGGGCTATGGCTGGAGAAACTGCCTAAGGTAATGGCAATTTCCACAGAAGGCAGGAGTGGAACAGGGTGACACAGTCCAGAACATCTCGTCTAAGAGTAAATAAGAATATTAGAAATTATAGTCCTTATTCTTCCATGTTTTAGATAAAGGCAGTAATATATAGTAATATATAATAATATAATATAATACAATATAATATAATAATGTTATATTATGGCCTGAGCAGGAAATGAGGGAGTCATCTTCAACAAGTCGTTATCCTTATTGCCCAAGTCAATCAGGCACTAATTCTGTCATTCTACCTCCTAAAATGTCTAGAATCCATATTCCCACATCCACGGCCACTGCCCCTGTTCCAGCATGGGCTCTTGTTATCTGGCACTGGACTGTTAAACATCTTTGTGCTCAGGTCCCTCCCTCCATCTTACCTCCCACAGGGCATCCTCCACTCCACTACCTGAAGGCTGTTTGCAAGCACAAACATACGTCACGTCACTCTCCTACTTACAATACTTTGTTTGCAACCCTTCAGATCCCAGCTCCAGGTATCATTTCATCCTCACTTAGTCACTTTCCCACATATGCCCTGGGTTCTGGGCAAACCTGATTGGTTGTAAGCTCTCCGAGCACACGTGGAAACAACAGGTCGAAACACCTGTACGTGGGGTGTTGCCCACGGAGGTCCAGCACTGAGAGACTCAGAGAGGCGTGGTTACAGTGAGAGGGTAGAGAGGCAGGGAGGATGATGGGTCCCTAAGATGAGGAAGATTCTTCGAGGTGTGTTCCCTGAGCCCAGCTTGGCTCTTCTTGGGCTCTCTGTGGCTGCTGATGAGGGCAAGAGCTGTAAAGCCAGGCAAGGCTTACAGAGAGCATGTCTCAGATGTCAGGTTTCTCCACAGTTCTCTATTGAAATATCCCCACAAAATACACACAACTCCCTTGATCGATGCCAGTATGTGAATATAAGGGATAACCATGAAGCTGAGTAGAGAGACACTGTGCTTACTTGGCAAGTTTTCTTTGGCATTAATTATTACCAACCAGAACTCTGAGTTTATTCCCATCCTTTTTATTTTTTTATTTTTGCTTTATATCTATAAACAGCTATCTTGTCCCTTATTATTTCTATTTCTGGCCTAAGTCCTCTCTTCCCTCTAGCTCATCTCTCTTCTTCTCTTCCCCTAGCTCATAGGTCGCACCTTCTCTCTGGGTGGGTTTAACTGCTACCATGTGCTCACTCACTCTCAGTGTGGGAAGGTCTTCCAATTCTCCTGTCCAAACCTCTCCAGTGCTTTCAGAACTATCAGCCACATCCTTCACATCTTTGCTTGAGATCTACACGTAGAGCTGTGCCCTCTCTAATGCTCCATATCTCAGCAAACATTGTCTTTACTGACAGTGTTTAAGGACTGACTGTCCTTAACTTCAATGTCTTGTCTCCTCCGTGTTCCTGGGCCTCCCACTTCCTTCCGGCCACAGAATTGTGATGACCCTGCCTCTTACACGTATCTCTGCATGCATCCCTTTCTCCTTCCTACTGTGGGTTCTGAGGTCAGGTCACCGTGATTTCTAGTTTGAATTACTATAATAATTTCTAATGAGTCTTGAACACCCTAGTTCAGTCCCTTTCCACTCCTCTCTCTGCTATGCTGCCAGAATGATCGTTCTGAAATGTACATTTGGCCATGTCCTTCCCGGGGAGATCACTAATACGGTTTGCCTGTTCCTCAGACTAGTCCTATAGGAAGGCATAAATCAGAGTCCGTGAAAACCATTGACACTTTGTTGCATTTAGCCAAAAGGATAATCTGGCTGTCTCTGTAATGAGGAAAAATGATCATATTAGAGAAAAAGATTGAGTTTTTTTTTGCACTTCCACGACAATGTTTTTCTGCTGCCGCTCTGGGAGGGACTAGGTCTTTCTTTGGCGCTCGTCTTACCATCCTCAGAGGTCAAGCACAACAGCGTGTCCAACTGCCCGTACTTCACACAGCTTGACTGTGCTGAGTCTTAAAAAGAAACCACTGGCGATCAAGGAGAGGAAAAACAAGTCCTCCCCACACCGTCTGCTTCCTGGCTTTTTGCGTCCCGGAGGAGGAGGCCCTGTGCCCAGGACCTAGGCTCTCACGAGGCACCACATGGCAAGGTAAAACGTTGGGGCGGGGGGTGGCGCGGCTAGAAAACCTTGTGTTGGAGAAGAGTCAGGGAGGAGAACGTAAAGTGAGGCCGCCCCAGCTTGCTCTACCATAATCCCCAGATCAGAGCACTGGGCAGGGAAGGCACAGCGCACCCAGACTCAGATTCGGCAGGAGCTGGTGCTCAGAATTAAATTACTCCCCCGACGTTGGGGGGATGGTTGCCTCCAGACTGTGAGGAAGGAACGGAGTGCTTAAGAGGGGTTGAAACAAAAGTCCTCTTCTTAGAAGTATCAAGCAAAAAATGAGAACAAAAGCTGCCCACCCCTCCATACCCTTGTGTGAGAACATCTGTAAGCCTGGATGAGACAAGAAACGGTGCTGGTGATGATCCGAGTCGCACATTCTGCAGAGCCCTTGATGCCTGGGAGGGCGGCCATGCGCCCTTTCCCGGTGCTTGATGGGTAACAGGCACCACTGTCTCTCTGCCCCACACCACAGGAGCGCGTCCTCCTAGCACGCTGGTTCCCAGCATGGCTCACACGCCTTCTGAGAGTGGTTCTTCCGTGCCTGCCAAGTCCTGGCCGTGAGGTGTGTTCCTTCGCATTAGTCATAGAGGAGCTTGTGGGAAAGTTGACTGAGCCACCTCAGCTCTCCCTCAAAACCAGCGCCCGCCACGCAAGTCTCCACAAATGTTCACGTTCAGTCCTTCCTGCACGTTCTGATAGCGGCAGATGCGCTGAGAACCCGAATGGAGACAATTCACCATTTATCTCCTCAGAAGAGTAAAACCGTAGACATGTCCACCAAGATCCGTTTGTCCAAGGGCAGCATCATTTTATGGGTTCAGAGGTGGGAAGTTTCCATTGAAAGCCAGGTGTCCCCAGGCACTTTGCGTTTGATGTCTCAATTCTCGGCTCAATGGGACGTTGGAAGAGCTGGGTTTCATCATGCAGAGAGAAGGAAATCAAGTGACTGAATCACAATGCTAGTGTGTGGTGGGTCAGGATGGTGACGGGGTCTCTCTGGTCTCAAAGACAATGGAGGCTCCTTGTAGCAGGTACGTGCATGCCCGGAGCCCAGCGTTCCCATCTTGGCCCAGTCTACAAAGCAGGACGTCGTAATTTCTGGGCTACAGTGTCATTTGTGATCCTTGCAGTGTATTCCAAGCCTGGTTGTCTCTACTTTCTCTCGTGGTTCCAGGCATGCAAGCCAGAAAGCTGAAAAAACATGGTCCCTGGCTACCAGGCACATCCCACCTAGAACAGATGGACCAACATGTGGAAGGGAAAGTGTGGGAGAGGTAAAAGCGAGAAAATATGAAAAACAAAAAGAAGGCCAAGCCACAAGTGGAAAAGTTATTTTATTATTTGATTTGGACTGAGGGTAGATGTACGAGAAACTATCCAAAATGCCCATATGGTATTTTTCTGACAGGAAGACACACTCACTTCAAGGGGCTACTGATATAGAATCGTCCCCGGCCATGCAGTCCGTGGGTCCCGTTAGAGACCCTGCGTGTTAACATGGCTGCTGCTTTTCGGGGCTCTCGTCCAGACCCTGCTGGGATTCCAGAGAAAGCTG
The DNA here is from genome assembly GCA_004024625.1 of Mellivora capensis. NCBI lineage: Eukaryota > Metazoa > Chordata > Mammalia > Carnivora > Mustelidae > Mellivora > Mellivora capensis. Next base: position 88,149 of record PISX010006156.1, read on the forward strand.
TCTCTGTGTCACAGATGCCCAGGGCCATCTGTGGGGAGTGACAGTGGTGACAATGGCTGTGACAAGTCTCCAAATGGCGGTCATCACCGTTCCCATGGTCACACCTCTTAGATTTTTTTTCAGAGCCTGTAACATGTTTTCACGTAGATGGCTTCCCGGGTCTTCATAATCACCTGGGAAATAGTTAAGGCAAGTGTCATTCTCCACTATTATTAGGCAATAATGTGACATATTTATCAGTGTGGTGTAATGCTATTATTGCATTGATTTTATCCAAGAGGAAAAAGAGCTCAGTGAGATGTCACAGAACAAGCTTCCTGGGTTTACTACAAACTCGTAATCTTCACTTCCTTAAAATAAAATTAATCTTTGAAATTTTTGATTTTTTCGTAACCTTAACTTTCAGGGAGGAGGCAGAGGCTGAGAAATATGGTTATTCTTGCTCCTTTCATTTGCAGCTGGTCTTGTTAATTCCTGATAATTCTCTCTTTGTGTGTGCGTGTGTGTGTGTGTGTGTGTGTGTGTGTGTGGCTTCGAAGTGTGTGGTTTAAAAGGCTAACGCATGGTAAGCAAATCTTCACCAACTGGGTACCAGAATTTGGTCTACGGTGAGGGAAAGGGGACTTGGACCACATATTTCCACTTGAGTTGACCTCTAGAGCCAGTGTGTGTCAAGGTGAAGAGCTCTGGAGGCAGACACTTCAGAGCTGGCGAGGCAGCCCTCCCATCTGAGGAGTCACTTAACCAAATGGAGCCCTGACTCCCTTGTCTTTGCAGTGGGGATCGGCTGTCTGGCCTGCAGGAGCGTTGGTCAATGAGTCCCTGTCTCCAAAGAGATATCCCATAAATGGCAGCTGTTATTCATACCCTGGGCTTCTCTTTCTTTACACTTAAAGTTCTAGTATGGACGCTTCCCTTGTTACTGAAAGTCGCTCAGTACACAGGATGGGGGTTGGTGGTGGGAAGCAAACGCTTTCCAAGTTGCAGAGGGCTGATCATCGCTTTAAATTGTTTGCTTATGGGAATTGACTTTGGAATCAGAGCCGGTGTGAAATTCAGCCCCAGGGGGCGCCCGGGGGGAGCCAGGCAACTTCTCCCAACTTCGGGTCCCTCATCTGCAAAGCGGGCACCACAGTGTATATTCCTGCTCAGAGAACGGAGAACGGAGAAACTCTAGGCGCTTGACCTGGAGCCAAGGCTGGACAGATGTCAGCCTGTTTGCTCTGGGGAGATTACCATGAGATGTTCCGCTCCCTCTCCCGTTCTCTGTCAGTGGGTGCTGTGGGCTCCTCTTTCTGCTGCTCCTTCCCACTGGGCTGGGCTGCACTTTAGAGTCTCGTGGGGAAGATGAAGGAGGTTGTGGTTCAACTGGGAGAAAAGCACGCCAAGGGGAACCTAACCATGGTCTTCGCCGAGGACCGTTGCATGGAGCGCTGACCATTGGTTCTCCATCTCCGGGGGGGATCAGAAATAGGACATGGGAGGGAGTTGCCGGAAGAGGGGGCTGAATGAATTGGGATGAGCTTCCTGCCTGGAAGGTGATTTCTTCCTGGAAACACAGCAACCCGGAGGCTCAGGGCCGTAGTCCACAGGGACCTTTAAATGTAGGAACGCCAAAGCCTCATCCTGAGTCACTGGGTGGTGGGTGATCTGCTACATATCAGGGTAGATAGAGAGTGGAGGACGGCTGGAGGTCACATCATTCAATGATTCCACGGCTTTTGAGAGGCCCAAGTCCCAAAGATAGTGTGTGTGTGAGTATCTGCTCAGAACACAAAGTAAACCTGGGTGCCCGCGCACAGCCCTCCCCTCCACTGTGTCCGAGGGAGCTTCCAGAGAACGACGTTGGGCACCTAAGCTGGGGGCAGGCATCTAGGGGGGCTCTTACGCTAATGACGTGTCAAAAAGAACAGGAAGACTTGTCTGAGCGTGACTCCACTGGGGCACTGGACCATAGTGGGAACCCACGTTATGGAAGCCGAGGGCCCCCAGAATCTAGCCCCCACGTGGGAGCTGTGCCATTAGCCTCGTTTGTGGACTTGGGCATGACAACTCACCATGTGCGTGACTCTATTTGATCTTCACTGACATTGCACAGGGGAGGAAATGGGGGCTTGGTCCGTTGAACTCCTGGTTCCCGACTCTGGCCACTGAACTTGTTATTCCTTCTTCCTGAATGTTCTTCCTTCGGATCTTTGTGTGGTTGGCTTCTCCTCATTGCCTGGGCGAGTGCTGGAAAACCACCTCCTGGAACCAGCGCTGTTCCACGACCTGCTTTCTTGAAGTTCTTCATGACGCTCCTCGCTCAGTAAAAGTGTCTTGTTTACTTGTTTACCCATTTATTGTCCCTCCCAGCCCCCACCCCCGCCTACAAAGTGTAAGCCCAGTGGGCAGGGATCCTACCCTGTTTTCACCTTTTTCTTCCCTCTCTCAGCCTGGCAAATAGAGCTGCTGGCTACATCCTTGACGAATGGAAGAGGAAGCTGCCTTTTCCACAGCCCCACAGCTTGGACAGGGCAGGAGGGCCTGTCCTGCAACTGGAAGCAGTACCCTTCCAACCTGCTTCTAGAAGACATCAAATAGTGTCAAAATAAAATCAACAGGTGAGGCCTGTTGCCTGACTCTCCCCTCTGGCCATTACTTTAGAACTTTGTCCTAGCACTTGTCTTGAAAAGCCATTCCTGGGTGAGTTGAACTTCTTATGAAGGTGGCTGCTGACGAGACCTTCGTTTATGGGTATGAATTCTCCTACTGCTAGGGATTTGCTCCCTTGGGGCATTTGGGTATTGATACCTCACCCTGCAGGGACAGGCTTGAAGCAGGCTCAACGGTGGTCCCTCACATTTCCCTGTGAATCGAATCTACAATTAGCTGGGGTCTGACAAACCTCCTAAGGCGACTTCTCTCCTTTAGGGGACTCAGTAAGACCCCAAGATCCGGGATCAGTTCATTTGCTCCCACTAGCAAATGGTGCTCCCACCTGGGCAAACATGTGAGGCCCAGAGAGGAGGCCGCTCCCCTCCCCTCCCACCATCTTGGCTGTGGTTTGGGAACCTGGTCTTCTGAGAACAAAAGTCCCATACTGTGGGTTTTTTTTTTTTTTTAAGATTTTATTTATTTATTTGACAGACAGAGATCACAAGTAGGCAGAGAGGCAGGCAGGGAGAGAGAGGAGGAAGCAGGCTCCCCGCGGAGCAGAGAGCCTGATGCGGGGCTCGATCCCAGGACCCTGGGATCATGACCTGAGCCAAAAGCAGAGGCTTTAACCCACTGAGCCACCCAGGCACCCCCCCATCCTGTGTTTGCTCCCACGTGGCAGCGTGGTGGTTCCAGAGGCCATTGGCGGTCAGGTGTTTCTGGTGAGGAAGTCTCCAGGTATCGGTGGGAAAACTGGAGGCAGGCTGAGGACGATGTGTTTTGAGGTGGGGGTCACAAGGAAGAGGCAGCTGGGGGAGGGGGTGGGGTGGCTCTGACCTTTCCTGACCAGAGAGGGGCGGAGGGCTCTGGCAGCTGTGGCTTCCAGCAGAGACCTGAGAGCTCCTGGGGAGATGTTCTAGTCCGTGCGAAAGCGCTTCTGAGCCCATGTGTTTACCTCAGACAACTTGGCGGAGGCACACGAGCCAGGGTCAAGTGAGCACCTTTGTACCTTTTGCCTCTCGAGCTGTGGCATCACTTGTTTGCTTTGACACCATTTGTTCTGTTTGTTTGTAGGACGGCGGTGACGGGTGGGAACCGTGGGCGTTCCCGAAAATTCGCAGACATATATGCACTTGGTACATCCAGGCAGTTTACAGTTAATGACTCTGTTCCCCTTTGTTCCATTTAGAAGAAAAAAATGACACTTGTTTTCAGTTCTGTGTTCAGGGAAGGCAAGTTGCCTTATCCCTCTCGTTCTACTGAACAAAAAAGCTTGCAAATTGAGGGTTCCCACGGGGTGTGATTCAATCTCTCCCCCCACCCCCACCCACGCTAACTGAGGGGAGTTGTAAAAAAAAAAAGTGGAAAAGAGCCCCGCTCGCAGGGCGGTGCACTGACCTTGAATGACTGCAGGAGGGTCGCTCCCATCCCTTACCCAGCTTGGCTGGCGGCTAGCTGTCCCCTCCCCTTGTCACCCTTCTGTTCCTCTGGCCCTACCCCTCACAAGGCTCACAGGCTCTTCCCAAATGAGTTGTAGGCATACCCATGTCACACAGGCTGTGTGACCAGGGACAAGTGAGCAGCCACTGGTTAAGCAGTGACTGCCACCCTCCTCCCTTCCAGGAGCAAGAGCTGTTGATTCTGGTTTATCCAATGCACAGAAGCGATGAAAATAAGCACTCTATCAATAATAAATGGAACAGGAAACGGGAGCAAACAAGTCAGGGGAGGATGAGGTGGACGGTAAGCCGGGCAATTTTCTTTTAATTGCCTTCATATCCATAAATGTCAAAGGAACAGCAATCCTGAAAGTTTCCTAATCAAACAGAACGCCAGGAAGACTACAGCAGGGAAATGTCTTTTGTAGGAAATGCAGAGTCATTTGAGTTTAATAAGCCAAAACATATCAGGCCAGCAGAAAGAAATCTGAATTGAAATTCTATTATAAAAATAGAAACCGGCTCCTGGAACTTTTTTGAGCGCTCTGGTTTTTGGCACGGCGTTGTTTTTTAGAACTAGATCCACATGCACACATTGGAAAAGGAGAAGTTTTAAATCCAGGTAAGTTCCGTTAGAATGACTTCCTTGTCCTCTTCGAAGGCTTTGCCCCTCAGGCATGCTGTCAAGCCCTCACCCTCGCCTGCCTACCCCCCATGCGTACAGCCAGTAAACACAGGTCAAAATGTTCAGCTGAGAGTATGAAGACATTTTTTTAATTACTTATTCCTTTATTTTAGAGAGAGAGAGAGAGTGAACATAAACAGGGGGAGGGACAGAAGGAGAGAGGATCTCCAGCAGACCCCCCCTTGAGCGTGGAGTCTGACACAGGCCTCGATCCCATGACCTTGAGATCATGACCTGAGCCCAAACTAAGAGTCGGATGCTCAACAGACTGAGCAACCCCCACCCCCACCCCCAGGCGCCCCAGGTGAAGTCTTTTCTGACAATTACATTTTCAAACACCAGCCAGAGGGTACCCCCTAAACCACACCACGTATAACTCTTGGGGCAGGAGGGGTAAACCTTTCACCAAAACAAATCACTATTGAAAAGGTATCAGTGGGCTTGTAGGAAGAAAATTAGGGCAAGGTGTGTGCCCTGTAAGGCTGATTCATGCCTGTCTCTCTCCTCTAAGGACATTCAGACCAGTTTACTTGCTAATTAATTTCAAAGACCTCGAGTTCCATTTCATCCCTAAGTCTTAACAGTGAAATGGGTTTTAGTCATCATTTTAAAAAACTTTATTAAAATTTTGCTAAAAGTCTATTTGAATGTCTTATAGCATTACTGTGATATTCACTAATGCATCAAATATTTCCTATAGATCCACCGTGTGCTCTGGGAAATACGATCGCAAGGCTGTCTTGGGAGAAGTTGCCGGATCTGGATGCTAATCTGCTGTCGTTTGGCTGTAGAAATGGTTCTAACACGAGGCAGTCTGTGATCCATTAGGGGCGCTCAGGAATGGAGTGATCCAGGATATCATCGAGAGAGCTTAGTGCTACCACTCGAGACCCAGTGCTGACATACGGTAATTCCTCCATCTACATTTATTACATAAAAAGTAACCAAGCGATGGAACTCCTGGGTGGCTCAGTGGGTTAAAGCCTCTGCCTTTGTCTCAGGTCATGATCCCAGGGTCCTGGGATCGAGCCCCGCATCGGGCTCTCTGCTCAGTGGGGAGCCTGCTTCCCCCCCCCTCTCTCTGCCTGGCTCTCTTGCCTACTTGTGATCTCTGTCTGTCAAATAAATAAATAAAAATTTTTTAAAAAGTAACCAAGTGAGATGACAGTGGTGGGATGGACTGAAAGTCTGTGTCCCCTCAAAATTCCGACATTAAGTCTTAACCCCAAAGTGATGGTGTTAGGGAAAGTGGTGACGGTTCTCGGGGAAGTGCTTAGCTCCTGAGAGTGGAGCCCTCACAACTGGGACGCGTCCCCTTCTGAGACGAGACACAGGAGCTTGCTCTCTCCTCTCCGCCAGATGAAGACACAGCGAGAAGCCGGCCGGCTGTGAACCAGGAAGGGGTCCTCAGACGCTGGCTCTGCTGTCACCTTGATCTGGGACTTCCAGCTTCCAGAACTGTGAGAAATCAATGTCTGTTGTTTGTAAGGCTCCCGTCTGTGGCGTTCTGCTAGAGCAGCCCCAGTGGACTGAAGTGAGGACGATCTTAGAGAGAAGGGGGATGGCGATATGTAGGTCAGGAAACTGGGCATGCAAGAAATGCAGAGTCAATACGCTGAGGGACGTGCTCAAGCTAGCAGCAGGGCTGAGGCTCAGTGGGGCTGAGGCTCAGACGCCACAGGACCCCAACCTCCATCTACCTTTCCAGCTCTATGTGCCCTCGTTCCTTTCCAACCATTCCTTTGCTCCGTAAATCTCCTCTCCTCCCTATGCTGTTGTTGAAATGGTTTCACAAATGTCTGTTAGCCAGGGTTGAGGTCACAGGCAGCTTTTTACATTTCCCTTTCCTTCCCTTGACCTGTGATCAGAACCCAGGCTTGAACCATCTACCTCTGAAATTACACTTGCCTCCACACCATCAGATGCGTCATCTGATTAACGTGGCCAGAGTTCTATTTTGAAAACACTCCTCCTCTTCAAATAGAAAGCAGACTGAAGGTAGAGCGGAGGTGCAGGTGAGCGCCGAGCTTAGAGACGGGAGAGCCAGATGGGAGGGGATGCAGTCAAACAAGGGGAATTAGTGGAGGTGGAGAGAAGTGGAGGGAGGAGAGCTAGGTGGAAGCGACTGCTCTCGGTGACAGATTGGATGTAAGGGGAAGGAACTGGGGAGCCAGGATGCTGCCCGGGTTTCTGAGGAGGTAGCAGGTTGTTTGCCAAGATGGAGACAAGAGAAGGAGCCGTTCGACTTGGAGGTGGGCATGAGTGGGGACAAGGAGGCATGTTGAGGTCAGATTGGGACACATTGCATGGAAGTCATCAAAGTGGGGTGTCCGGTGGGCCCCTGGACTCATGGGAGAGGGAGTTCCGAAGAGATATCTGGGCCTGTAGTGATTATCACTTGTTGCATAACGAACCAGCCCAAAGCTATGATTGCTCACAACTTCAAGGCGGCTGGGTGGCCCGGCTGATCTGGACTGAACTCCTTCATGCACCTGCCAGTCAGTGGGTGGCTCAGCGGGCACTGACCGCTTTCAGGGGGCCTCCTTCGTACACTCGGTGGTTAGCTTGTGGTCAGCAAGTCTGCTGGGCGTGTCTTTCATCCGCAGGCTAGCCCAGGCTTATTCCCGGAACAGCAGAGGGAGTGGTCCCCAGAAAATAAGCACACGCGCTCACAATCTCTTGAGGTCCAACCTCAGAACTGGCACGGCATCAGTCTCCTACATTCTCTTCTCCAAAGCAAGTCCCAAGGGCAGCCAGATGCAAAGGTGGAGGGGAGGGGATGAACTCTACTTCTTGATGACAAGAGCAATAAATATTTCTGCTCAGGTGTTGCAATCTACCAGAGCCGGAGTATAGAAACGGGAGGCATCAACACATGGATGAGGTTACTGAAGTCACGGGAGTGGGTACAGTTTCCCAGGTAGATGGGTACGGTGAGAAAAGAAGGGATCCCAGGGTAGAACCTAGAACCCCAAAGAGCGTGAAGACGCAGATGACAGAAGACCCCAGAAAACAGCACCCAGAGCGATGGGAGGAAAGTAAGAGATGGTTGAGCCACAGATGAGTAGTGTGTTTGGAGAAGGAAAGCATGTGACGTAACTGAGATAAGGGATAGAGACAAGCTCAGGACCAGGACAGTTTCAGCAAGGCAAAAACCAGAATTTAGTATCTGGCTAACAGGTCGCTGGATAACATTTTGAAATGAATTTATGGGGTTTTCACCTCTATTTTCTCTTTTCCTCCACATTACAACACGACTACTTCCTTTCCGGGCCATTCAGATGAGAGAGAGAGAGAGAACGCCCTGTGCCTTGGCTTCGGGGAGGCTAGGTGGCAAGGTGGACGGCACAGCGTGCCTGCAAGTTTGTTTTCAGTGGGATAAGCTCAGAGGAGCAAGAGGACGAGCCGAGGCAGCAGAAGAGAATCAGGGCTTGGTGGGAAGGAGCAGAGGGTCTTGGAAGCAGCAGGAGGCAAAGAGATGCTTGATATAAGAGAGAGACCGAGAGACATTTCCCCAGCCTCGAGGAGGACAAGTGAGCTGCGTGAATGACAGAATGATGGGTCCCACCCTGCTTCCCAGCACCCCCCGGGGTGGGGGGTGACAAGCCTGCAGAAGGAAGTGGTGAAAGTGAGATCACAAGGCCAGGGGTTCCCAGCCTCTCCCAGAATTCCTTGTCCAAAGAGGCACTTGACCTGGAGAGACCACGGAAGCGGCTATGGAGACGATGGATGCCCCGGCAGAACTGGGGTCAGCAGATGCTAATGATCAATGGCCACTCCCAGTGCTTCACCTCATCAGGTGACCCCAGAACCTTAAAAAGGTCCCAAAGATGAGAGATGGAATTACCAACTAGGGAGAGGAGGCTAATTTAGTAGCAAGTAAAGAAATGTGATATTTCGCAAACATCTAGGTTTGTGGACGTGATTCACACTTACCGTGCCCGTTCTGTGCAAGATGATGTGTCAAGGGTTTAAGATCATTAGCTTATTTAATCTTCCCAGCAGCACCATGACTTAAATTCTATTTTTTATTCCTATTTCATAGACAAGGAAACTGCAGAACAGAAAAAATCAAGTAGGTTGTTATGGCCCCAAACAGATCAGCTGTAGAGACTGAATTTGAACCCAGGCAACTAAATGTCAGTGCCCTTCCTCTTAACTACCATGCCATTCTGGTCCCGAAGATTTCCAGTGATTATCCAAATGTTTTCGGTGCAACGGGAGGAAAAAAACGAAACACACAGGTGCGCAGGCCCACGCACAGGTGTGCACGGCTTCAGTAAGCAGACTATTCTTTTTTCCAGATGTGGTGAGATATTACCTGACCGCCCAGTGAACAGCCTGGTCCACCAGTTCTCTTGACCTGACCTACAAAGGGGGTAGCCGGGAGAATAGTAATAGCAGTGATAATAAAGCCAAAAGTTGGAGGGGAAAAAGGTTTCAGTAAGAAAATGGGTGAGAGATGATGGTTCCTTTTCTCTGCTCAGGAATGAGTTAATAGGAGTCAGTAGGAGTCACTTTCCATGAATAAGAAACCGGTAGAACAGGAACAAAGGGAGCGTGGGATGGGGCAGAATAACAGAAATAAGAGGTAAAACAGAGAGGGGGAGGGGGGCTGGTGGAGGGAAAAATCATGGAGGGAGGGTGTGATGGGCAGACTTTCCAGCAATTCAGCCCTAGGAAATCCTACTGGGCAGTAAAGAATTAGATTATTGTGTTTTTACTTTGCCACAATATGCAAATGACTCAATTTAGCTCCTAAACATGTTGTTATTGAATTCTGAGAAATTCCCTTCATAAAATGTAATATTTTTGTGACAATATTGTCAGCAATGCCAGATTGCTTTTCTATTTTGGTTAAGCTTTTACCCGAGTCTGCTATATGTCATTTACTCCCCGATTCCAAATGATGGCTTTTATGTAATTTTTGTGTAAGCAAGAAATAATAACATGCTCAGTAATGTGAGAAATGTGTTAACCTTCCCATTATTTTTCAGTGCCCAAGAGAATTAGGGGGTGGGCCACAATGGGGAACCTAATTATTTCTCATGATGAATTTTTATTTATGTTAATATCCTCGAGAGCCCACGTATCTGTTATTAACCACATTTGTTTGTTTTGCTCTGTCTTTGTATCTCGTGTCTTTAATCCTTCTCCTTTTAGGAGATTTTTGCATAACTGACAAAGACCCATACAAAAAGGATTGTGAAATCACACTCTCTATCTCTGACACACTTACTCCTGGGCAATGTCATTCTCATTCTAACCATGTTTAAGAAAAGAAGTTGGAAACTCAACCCTGCAATCCCTAACACTATCCTATCAGAACAATAATATATATATTTGGATTTCCCTGAGTTTCTCTTGGTTTAGGTGAGACCAACTCCTCACCCCTCTAGGATTAATCAAGGAGAAATAAAGAGGGAACCAAAGGCTGGAAATGTTTGGCATGATCCGTCGGTCACAAACAATATACGCCGACCCAGATCCTAACCATTTGGAAATCTGCTATGTCTGGCCACTTAATCCAAGGTAATAAGTATGTGGTCAGGAGCAATAGTGATTTTCTTAGGAATAACGACTTTGCCTGGGGATCTAATCAGCAACGAGGATAGTGTGATGGTTAATTTCATGCACCAACTTAACTGGGCCACAGCACCGGGATATTTGATCACAGAGTGTTTCAGATATTTCCATGAAGGTATTTTTTTTTTAGGTGACATTAATATTTAAATGAGAGCCAAGCAAATTCCCTTCCCTAGTGTGGGTGGGCCTCATCTGATCAGTTGAAGCGGATAGACTAGCAGTTAATAGATTGAGGTGTGCGAGGAAGAGGAATTCTGCCGGAAGATAACCCTTAGACATGAATGACATCAGCTTCTCCCTGGGTCTCTGGCTGCCTGAGGATTCTGGGCATGCCAGCCCACAGAATCATGTGAGCCATTTAAAAATAAATATCTCACTAGCTCATATGCATGCTTGCACACATACCCTTTCTCTCTCTCTCTCTACACACACACACACACACACACACACACAATTAGTTCTGCTTCTCTGCAAAACTCTGACTAACATGAGTAGCTAAGGTCTATTTCACAATTATTAACCATTAATTGGTTGGGCTCATTATACTCTACTGGGTCACTGTTGATGTCAAGATTTGGCCGGACAACCAAAGAGCAGGCACAGAAATCCTATTTTAAGATCATTTTCCTGAACTGAAGACACCGTTCTTTTATTACCACATAAATAGAGATGTGTTGGTAAATTAAGATCTCCAAGGAGAGATTTTATGTAACTCTTGCCTGAAGCAAACTGATACCTGAACACCCCACATGCACCCATTTTAAAGACTTTAAGCAAAACAGGTGACCTCAACTGGGAGAGAGACATGGAGGCAAATAAGGTCTGATAAAAGCCCCTAGATTGATATCAACTAAGCCAAAGAAGGAGCTATCAATGAGTTGTTACCTTCTAGCAAACCACTCCAAAGGGGCTTAAATGTTTATAATTACTCCCAAATCGGTGGTTTCCATGAGTAGTTCTGCAGGCAGGCTTTGGGTCAGCTGGGTGCTCTTTGCCTAAAATTATTTACTCAAAAGCCCAGGAGTTGGTGATGGCCGTCCACCACTGCCAGCTGAGACCACTGGGGAGACCGGGCTACACGACTGTCATCATTCTTCAGGTTGTCCTGACCTTCTTCACACAGAGGGAGAAGGCTTCCAGCAGAAAGAGAGGAAAAGCCTGAGTGTACAAGTACTTTCTAAGCCTCTGCTTACATCACGTCATAATTGCAGACATCCCATTGGCCAACGGATGCCATATTGCCAAGCCGAGTTTAAGGGCAAAACATGCGATTTTTTTTAAAGATTTTATTTATTTATTTGACAGGCAGAGAGACAGCCAGAGAGAGAGGGGGAAGCAGGCTCCCCGCTGAGCAGAGAGCCCAATGTGGGGCTCGATCCCAGGACCCTGAGATCATGACCTGAGACGAAGGCATAGGCTTAACCCGCTGAGCCACCCAGGCGCCCCCCAAAAATGCGATCTTGTCTTGATGGGCAAAGCAGCAGAGTCACACCACAGAGAGATATTTAGGTGGGGGTGGGGAGGCACATGTGGTCACGTGTCCACCCACCTGTAGGCCGTCAAGAGGGGTCACTGTCATATCTGCATGTGGAAAAGGTGGCCGGCTGTACAAATTACGTCTTTGAGAAATGAAAACAAGTGACAGAAATGGGATGGAAGGTATAATGATCCATGGGGTCAAACGAGAATTTATGTTTTTTTACTTAGGCTGAAAAAAAAAAAAAAGACCAAAAAATAATGGGAAAAAGTCAATGGCATATGAGAAACTCAAGGATTTTGGAACAAGAAGAGGTCCATAAGGGGAAAGCTGACTTTGAAGTTAGAAGGGTT